>VZTF01002030.1:0-14864 GCA_013397755.1 Cnemophilus loriae
GTGTTGCTGAGGCTTCGCTCTGTCTCCCGCCGGGCCAGACCCCAGGTGTCCACGCCTCTGAGGTCCCCACGGTTTAGGGGGGCTCCTGTCATAGCAGTTACTGCCGGCTTTGAGGACAGACCCTCGCTTTCCCGGCTTGACCTCCCACCACCGAACCTTCCTCTCTCCAAGAAAGAACCAACCCATAAAGACATTTGGGCACCTAAATCCCCCGATTTCAGTAGGATGTTGGTACCTAAATATATGTATAGGTCTTAATTTCTTTCACATTCTCCAGGCAACATGGAATTTCCCACTGGTCTAATGGAGAAACTCCCCAAGAAACCCCCTACAGACTCTCCTCTATTGACATAAAGTAAAGCAAAAACCCCAACGGTGTAGCTGTGGAGCACCTGTGTGTTCCTTAGAGGCAGTGGTTGTGTTTCTCCACCAGAAATTATGTTGCACCCATGACACAAAGCAATAAATATCTAAGGGGAAAACCATTCCCACCCAAAGACTGTGCTCTAGTGTGGCTGGGTGGTTTGGCTGGCTTAAATAAGATGGATGCAGTTTGCAAAGTGCTGATGCGGCTAATGCAGTCTCCCAAGTCTTGGCCAGGTCAGATGCTGAGCAGGGTGACTTGCTGAGCCCTCCTGACACCTCCAGTGGGAACAGCACAGTGGGGCACTGGCTCAGATCAAATTATCCTGAGGCTGGTTCTTACTGCCATGAGAGCAGCCTTCCTGGATGTGGCCTGGAAGAAATGCTCCTGAGGGAAATGCATCCTCCTCCTTATTTAAAGGTTCGTGAATATGGCATATTGCCTGCAAAAGAAGCCATTACTGAAGCTTTGACTTGAACCTGCTTAATCATACCAGCAAATGCCTGGACTTCGACCCTCCTCCATTTGACATATGTCCATTGTCTCCCCCACAAAAACTGCACACGCTCTAGAAATATCCTTTTGGTCTCCCCATTGCTCCATGAAGAGTGGAGTCATTGCCCTCCACAGCTCCTGTTCTTGCTGACACATAATTGTCCTGTTTCCATCCAGGACAGAGTTAATTTTTGCAGTAGCCATGCGGAGAGGAAGCCTGGAGCGGTGTGGACATGGCTAGGAAGTTATTCTGTACCACCTCACATCAGTTGCTGGGGCCAAGGCTAAGGGACTCTGGCTTCCATGGAGAAGGGAGTTCTTTTCCAGTCAGGAGAAAGCGTGGTGTGGTGGGGAAGAGCCGGTTGGTATTTGTCGCGGGCTTTCCATGGAAATCGTTTCTTTGTCTTATAACTTTTATTATTAGTATTGTTGCTGTTACTCTTTGATTTCTTGTCTCATTACTCTTTTCAGTAAATTGTTCTTATCTCAACCCATGTTCTTTGATTTTTGTGCTTCCAACTGGAGGGGGAGGGATGACTTTTTATTTTTTTTTTAGTGGGACTACTAAGTTGAAGAATACCATTCCTAAACCACAACAAGCCATATGTTATTGGGTTTACCAATTTACCATCTGTTCTTGGCTCCCAAATCTTTGTTCCTCTGAGATAATGGCTCTTTTTCTTTTTTTTTAAATTTTTGCCAGGATTCCCCAATCTAGATCCTGCTGTCTATCAGAAAACTGCTTCAATTTCCTGAAAAAGTAGATCCTTCCAGATCCGTGGTCTGGCCTAGCTCTCACAAAAAACTTCAGATCAGATCATCTCCTTCAGGTGGCTTGTTTAGCCTTTTCCATCCCTTCAAACCCAGTGTTTCTTCTTCTGCATTCAATAACCCTGCCATGATGAGACAGTTCAGGCCTGTATCTTCTCTGCTTTGGAGTGTCACAGCCCCTCTGGTGCAGGGTAGACTGATGTAGTCTGGGTGCAGCCTGAAACCAGTGTCTCCCAAGCTACCATCTTTGAGATTTCTTCCTTCTGTTCTGTTCCTTCCCTCAAGCTGCACCATACCAAGGCAGTGAGAAGCAGATATGGACATCTTTCCCAGACAGGAATGTGTTTCCAGTATTTCTCCTCACTGCCCTTCCAGCAAAATCTGTGCCTTGTGCTTGCTCGTGGGTTTTCCCCAGCCCCTGTCCTTTGTCTCCCTCTCCTGCTCTAAGATGGTTGCCTACAACCAGGGATTCATGAAGGAACATTTCATGCAGTCTTCAAGGAGAAAGGGCTACTCTTGCAGGAAACTTCAAGATGACAACGAAAATGCAGTAGGGAATTATGTGCATGTGATGATTCCTGTTTAAGCTTGTGTAATGTGGCCCATTCCTCTTTGGACATTCTTAGTCATTTACTACCCTCTCCTAGGTTTGTAATATAGCTTTATTTTAATGCACATATCTTGCATGCAGTTCTCTAAGACCTCATGGGTTTTGGCTGCTGTTTATGCTTTTTTTTCCAGAGGAGTAATTATGTTCCACCCCAGCTGTGGTGCCATCCAGAAATTCCCCAGCGTTTCCCTCCCACTGGTAGCCTTTAATACTTTTCTCCAGAGCAACATATCATCCTCCAGTCTTTCAGTAAAAAAACATGTGTTTGAGGCAAAACATCTGAGTAGCAAAGCCAGAGGCAGCTCTGATCTTTGCCCTGTCCTCTCAGACCCTTGCTGTCTCTGAAATGTAGCAGCTTGGTGTTTGCTGTCTCCAACTTCCCCCACTGTGTTTCGTTTTTCAGGTTCTGGCAGAGTTAAATTCAGACAGAAAATACCTAATCACCTTATGCAATGTTTTCACCCCAAACAAGCCTAGTTGTCCTGGTATTTGGAAGCCACAGAAGTGTTATGTGAAAACTTGTCTCCATCACTGCGAAAACCCAGGCCCACCACTTGGCCCAGGGCCTTGGCCTTGAGCAGGGTTCACTGAGCCTCACAAGACCATTATTGTCTCTCTTGGCAAATGCTGGCGCTGTGGCACTCCCTCACCATGGAGCCACTGCATTCCTGCCCAGTGACACAATGGCTGCGGGTGTCCTGGGACTGCTGAAGCTCATGAGAGAGCTCAGATCACTGCCCATCAGTGACCATGTGTAGCCCAGACAGGAGGAGCAGCAGGCTCCCACCTTTCTCTGCAGTCACTCAGTGAGGGGTGGCAGAGAATTGCTCCTAGAAATCAAGAGTGGGTCCCACTGCCTGGGGAGGAGATGGGTGTTTACCATGACACCCTTTCCTCAGAGGTAATGAATTGATTCCTGGTAAGTTTAGTGTTATCAGAAATGGTAGCAATTTTTTCCTTCGAAGACAAAAGGAAGAGTTTGACTCTTTGTCCCTGAGGAATGAGATATATGACATACTGCCCTGGAAGAGGGAGCACAGTGGGAAAGCAAGTCTGGGAGAGCCAGCTGAGAGTGCTCTGGGTCTGGAGTGCCACATCATGAAAATCAAAACAAGTCTGCAGCGATATGGGAGCATTAATAGTCACAGAGATCTGCCTTTTGCCCTTCAAGGGAGAGAGCCAGGCCGGGAGAACTGGAGCTATTAATTGAGTCACAGAGCAGTCATTTGTACATTTAAATGGTAGAAAGCTACATATGTTCTGCAATCAGTCCTAGCAAAGGACACTGACTGGGACAAGCTCCTTTCAAAGCCTGACATCCAGCCACTCTGGGCTGCCTGACACAGCTTTGCCAGCACAGCTCTTTCTGCCTGGCTCTCACCAGGCTCCCTTAAAGAGGGCAGTTCCTCACGCCTTTTTCTTCCCCAAGCCAAAGGTAATAGCAAGTAAGAATTGAGATGGTCATAACACATAGCTTCCAGCATAAATAAACAACCTCACTGATTTAAAATGTCCTATTGATTTTTGAGGTGTATGTGTTGGCACTTGTGCTGAAGTATCTGCACCCTGGACAAATCTATCCTCTGGCTCTGCCCAGAGCTACCTCAGCCAACCAAGTGTTGTCCTTACAGCAGGACTTCAAGCATTCCTTCAGTTTTTCCCCTTGAATGAGATTTCCTTCCCATTTTTTCAGTCTCTGCATTATGCAGCTTCCAGGTGTTGCTTGAGGAAGATGAGACACATGTTTTTCTGTAAACCTTTCTCTCTGGCAGGACAAGCATATTGCAGCTGTCTTCCATTATTGTCACTTTGCTTTAGCCCAAGTGCTCCAGCTGGTGTCAGACCAGCTTGGTGTGCTGGCACAGTCTCTCCTACTGTGTTTTCCAAGGTCTTAGTATACAAGATGCAGAATGAAGGGTCCTCGTCTCCAGTTCTTAGCCCAAATGCAGCATCACCTTCACCAGCACTGTGCTGGACAGCTGTTTGCTTGAGATGCTCTTTAAAAGACCTGTAAGGGCAGTCTCCATCTCTCCCCACAGTAAGCAACCATGGTTGGTGGGCATGTTGAAACATCTGAGCTGCTGAATGCAAATTAAGCAGTGGTTGGAGACAAGAATATCTCTCAAACAGAATGCAAAAATACATGCACTCTTTTTACAGCCTTACAAGAGACCTGCTGATGATGAAGTGTAGAAAAATATCTGGCATCCAGTATGTTCTAAAGAAAACATTCCCTCTGCATGTAGTGAAATCACTCCCTTCCAACACATTTATAGGAATCCTTTAAAATCTCTCCATAAGAGAGTTCAGATCTCTCCCTTCTTTCAGTCTGCTCTTTCTTTGGTGCCCATCCCTTCTGTAGAAATTCAGCATGTAGGATTTCCCAAATAACAAAGAAACTCTATTTCCTGCACATACCCATTCCTGAATGTAACAAATTTACATTCACTTTGGTACTTATCTGAGCTTCCATTTCACACCCTTCCTTTTAAAGATCAGTTTGTGTAGTCTCTAGGGTTTACTGCGTTTCTTGTCTTATCTATGGTGTTGCTTCCAGTGTTAATAAAACTGTTTTTAGCACCACACCAGTTCAGGCATCTGTATCCAATTTCAAATAAACAAATATCCAGTTTGGTCTGGGGCTGATCACCCATGCATGCTCTGGACCTACTGGCAGCCTCTGTCAATGCTGCAAAATGATGGAGCCGCTGCAGGTTTTGCGTCTCGTTCCAAATGACAAACATCATCTCTGTTTGTGGTGTCTGCCGCAGAGCCTGCAGGTCCTTGTGCTGTGTCTTTTCCTAGAATGCCTTCCCTTTTTCACTGGGAGTATTTTCCATTTTATTTCACAGGTGGTACCAGGTACTGTGCAGTACTGTACCACTCAGGACTAAGGCAGCTGACAGAGGCTGCTCCCTTCAGCATCACTGGCTTTTGAGCACTGTGTAGCAGGAACCTCACTACAGCTCCACAGCATGTCCTAAGTAGCTCTGGAAGAAGTCTCTAAAACACTGTTATTCCTGAGAAATGCCCAATCACAAGTCACAAGTCTTCTCGTGTTATTATTCTCTCTGTGTTCCTGGGATTCCTTCCCCCTTTGCAGTAATACCATCTTTGCTCCCTCCTGCTAGAGGGTGCTGGAGTGTGGGCTTTGATTTATTGGCTAGTGGAAAAGGAGGTTTGCTGGTATTTTCCCAGAAAGCACGGCACTTCCTCAGGCTAGTTTGCTGAAAGCTGAGTAGAAGCACACTCCAGAGACCAGAGCAGATGGGCAGCTTTTATTTAAACGAGAAAATGCTCTATGGTGATGGAGGGGTTGGGGGGGTGGGAGGGGGGAGGTGGTGAAACTTGGGAAGAGAATGAGAGAGTTCTGTGAATGTTCTCTGCAGGAATCCAGCTCTAACAATGGCTCTGAGGTCTGGGTCCTCCCACTGCCAAATACTGGCTCCAGAATAATTTATTTCAAGGCTGGGGATGATTAGACCAAATGGAAAATAAGATTCAAGCAGTCTAGCCAAGGATCAGGCTGACAAACTCTCAGAACAACTCTGCTTTGTATTTGGTGGGCCAAGAGCTGAAAATATGTTTTCCTTCAAGCTGATGACTTTGAAAATGCAAAAGCCTAGAATGCTGAAGCTGGCAACTTGAATTAATATTTCATAAGAGACAGGATATTTTTTTTTCTCAGTACAAGATTGATTCTATTGGCAAAGTTTTCACAGCCCTGCACATCCCAGCACAGCACAGAGAATTCACCAGCAGGTTTCGTGATTAAATGTTACAGGAATTATTTTTATTTTTTGGGAGAGATATCGCTGGGTGTCAGAGAGGATGTAGCTTGAAACTGATTTGATGCCAGGGAAAGCAATTACAGCAGGTACACAAACCAAGAACTCCAAGAAGCAGCAGGCAACATTGCAGGGTCCAGTAGTCCCCTAGGAAACATCAACCATGTTATTACTTGATGCCAACAGTTAAAGAAATATCGGCAATAACCTGCACTGCAGCAGCTTTTCCAAACAAGCTAAGAGCAGTTTGTACTTAGTAAGGCAAAATCAAACAGCTTTTGTATGCATCTGGTGCAGCAGTAACTGCTTATTCCGATGGCTGAGGTAATAAAGGACACAAGGGCCATTAGACACACATCTGACTCTTGGGAGAAGAAGGAGTAAGTCACTGGAATAGAGGGATTTCACACTGAGAGAGTAGTCTGTTCCAGGACTGTGATAGGAACAGATACTCCTGAGAAGATGTACAAATCTCTTCTGGCTCAGCACACGCCCTGCCGTGTAGGCAGGCAATTATATGTACCAAAGAGGTCCATGCAGCCAGAATCAGTATCCAGCATGGTTTGAGATGGTGTCCACACAGGAAGACATCTGTTGAGTTAAAACCTTTTAAATAGTGCTGCTGAGCTGTAATTTAAGTGAAGAACTAGCCATGACAGAGGCTTAATGAAAATCCCCACTCAAGCTGAGAAGCTAAAGGCAAGCCATGGCTGGCCAGCAGGCCTCATACAGCTCCAGTTCCTGCAGAAGAGCTGCCTTACAGCACACAGCCCAATTCAGAGCTGCAATGTGGTGTTTTGTTGTCACAAGACTTAAATCACTGACACCAATGCAAACAGACATTCCCAGCAGTTTCAGTGGCACTCAGATTCTCCTCTCTGCTCCTGCCTCCACTTCTCACACAGAGGACTCGGTAAAAATTAGGACAACTATCCTTTCTTTGTAGGTTGTTTCCTATGGAAGCCTATCTGATATTCCTCGAAATTAACTCTGCAAAATAAAGCTCAGGAAATGTGATGGGCCATGGCATGGTCCCAGCTGGTGAATTGGTTGTGTGCCTCCTGGCTGGTGGGTGCATTCATGCTGGTGGCGGAGTCCTCCGGGTATGTCTGACAACTTAGAGATCAGGAAAAGCTGGAACACAACTTTTAGCCAGGCTAGCAGCCAGGCATGCACTTGGCCAGATAAACTTGGTGCCAAGAACATGCTAAAATGAATGGTATTTTGTGGGTATCACTCCCTCATGTCTGAGCTGCTCTCTAAACACCCACTAGCCGCATTTGAAGGTGCAAGCTCAGATATTTATTCTTTGAAATTTCTTTTGCATCTAAGACATTTGGAAAGACAATTAGCCATGCACTGTAATATTCATAAGCATGACCTTCACCACATTGTAGTGCATGGCTTTATTGTCTGGATGCTTTGTGATCATCTGACCAAAATGCCGTGACTGTTTCAAAAAGCAAGACTCATCTGAATGCAAGCAGATGTGGATTCACAAGAGAAAGCACTCACTTCCATGTCCAGTACTTCCCTGGCAAGAGCCAGCTGAGGACATCTACAGAGCATCACCATGGAGCTGAACTCTTATCTGGGTGTGACCAACTTACTGGAAAAAAAAGGTATCCCAAAGTGGTTGGCACCTTGCAATCTTTGAACTATGGTACTTTGACTGAAGTGCAGAAAAGGAAGTGAGGGTGGGCATAGGAGGAATTATGTTACAAGATGATCATTAGCTCTATTTAGAGCTCACCTCTTTTCTGCCAGCAAAACATGCCAATGCCATGACATTGAAAGAGGAGATCTTCTACTGAGAAAGAGGGATATGGTGAGACTGGGCTGATGGGATATGCCTCAGGAATGCTGTCCCACGGAGAGAAAAAACATCACCACAGGGTTCTGTGTAGCTCTCACAGCTGACCACGAGCAGTTCTTCCTGTCAGGTTGTCCCAGCTTGCTCCCACAGGGAGTGCAGTGAATCCAGATGTGAGGGACAAGGCAATTAGCCTGTGGTCCTGGCAGCCCAGGGGAAGACTCTTGCCACAGCAGGTGGCCTCTTGAAGAAGCCCGTTGCCTGAAGCCAGAGGCTGACTGATTGCAGAACTGACTGCTGGCTAATTAGGAGTGTGTTACCAGCCACAGATCAAAAGCTGGCTGAAACCTGCTCAGCAAAGCAGGCTGATGAAACACGATCAAAGGAGCTCTGCCCTTCAGGACAATGAATGAGTCTCAGCTAGGAATGCAGACAAAAGTTCACCCATCCTCCTGGAGAGCTGACAAATACATACTTTCTGCTCATCCAAGAACTGTGCAGGCTGAAACATTCCCATGTCCTTGTCAAAGAAGAGGAGCTGACTTGTTTCACCTGACCAGCAAATAATATTGTTTCATGTGTGACCAGTATCACACAGTTCTGGGCCAGCCACACTTCATGGGGTTTATCCTAATACTGGTTTTAATCCCTTAAAGTCCATCTTTGGACCACCAGAAGAGAGCTGACTTTTCACAAAGGCTGCAGCTTTAGCCACCTCGCTTGGAGACCTCCCTGTTCACAAAGCGCATTGAAACAGTGATGAAGACTATAAGGGTCTGTCTAGCAGGAGCTGGTAGAACATACAAGGTATTATTGACTTCCTGTGTCCTACCGTGACTGTGTCTTTTCTTACCAGCACATTTATTCCAGTTTATCACAAATTTGTGCTATATATATACATATATACATATATATATATATATTCATCAGGAATATGAGAGTAGACAGAATAGGAAAGAATTATCGATATTTTGGACACCACAGGCCTCCTGAATACCAAATGGGAGAATTTATTCTTTGGTGATGGTATGTGCATTCAGGCATGAGTCGAAGAAAATGTCAAGATTCCATATGTTTTATTTTCTATCTGAAAACTATATACTCTTCTCCTTACCACAGCTTGCCTTGCCTTGCCTTAATTTGCCTTACCTCCTTCCATCCACCCTCTTGGGGTCATAAGAAACAGGACCAGACCAGATCCTGACCTATCTGCCCTCCTACCCCATGACCATAAGGAGGAAACACAGTGTTTTGCAGCAGCTCCCCTTTCCCAATGTGCTCATCACAGACTGGCACATCTGCCTTTTTCACCATTCAGAATAGGGAAAATCCTTAGGTAATCCCCTCCTCATAATTGCAGTAAGTGGGAAAACATCCAACACAGATGTGTACACCCCCACACCAGTCTTCAGTGTGAGAAGCAGATGCACCAGTAATCCCAGAGCCTTCCCTTCCAATGGTGGTCCTTGAAAAGCAGATGTTCACCTTCCTCGGGTATCTGCTTGCCGCAGTTTGCTTGGCAGGGACAGTACCGTATCCTGAATCTCTCTCCTGACAGACTTGGTGTGAACAGCTTTCTTTGGCTATGCCTTTCTTTGTCATTCACTGACCACCAAATTAGGAGCTCCTGTGCCCAGACAGTTGCTTTCCACAGTTCCCTGAAGAAAGAAGGAGGTTTAGAACCCTTATTTTTGTCCTGCATGCAAAAAAGGGCCAGGGTAAGGCTGACAAACAAAAAAGAAAACTGGAGTCTGTTGTATTTTTTCTTCATCTGGCCAGTGACTCATTTGGCACTGCCATCTCAGCTCAAAATTAAAACTTAGATATGATCCAATTTGCAACCCATAGAAGGAGGCATTTTCCTCTCTCTGTTCCAGGACTCTCCCAGTAGGCCACAAAGGGTTCAGCAGATAGAATGTTTTCTGTGCTATGTATAATGAAATTATATTCACCACAGTTTCTACTGGGAGTTTTTGAACTCCAGGTTTATTTCTTAAACAGCCACCGAAGATTTTATTGCCAGAGCAAATAATTAAAGAGAGAATGGAGAACCTTGTCTAATGGATATAAGTATCTCAAAGGAGATAAAATGATAGGTTTTATTCAGAACATTTTTTAGGGATTGTATCACAGAGATGATATGATCAATTATAGGGCAAATTTATATGAAGCAAAGGCTTTTAAAGTTACGCCTGCTTACCCATACCAGAAATTCCTGAAACTGCTCAAAACTAGAATAATCACCCATTAAAATAATTATAACTTAGAAATGAAGCATTAAAGAAAGGTAATAGAATGTGAGCTGTCAGCCTGTGTGATATATGTGTGATTGAACTCTCTGGATGAATCCATTTTCCAGTTACAATGAAGCCTGTGCTAGGAGCTACCATTCTTAGACAGCCACTGATTTTAAAAGAACATCCAAATATAGCTCTATTATTCCATATCTTTTTCTAAAAAAATTTCTCTGCTAATTCACTAGTCTCCAGGGCAGCAATTCTGCACAGGCTTCAGACTACTTGTACTTCGGAGAGTCCTGCCTGGTATTTTTGGTACATCAAACCTTGAATTCTAAATCTGAGAGCAACTTGACAACATTAGGAAAGTAAATTAAGCACATTGAGATGGGGAGTGGCTCTGTAGCAAGAACAAATATAACTGCAGTCAGGAAGTCTTTCCCCTTAAGGAATTACATTCATAACTAGAACACAGAATAAATCAGCTGATGCAAAAGTAGAGCAATCAGCTCATTCCCCAGCATACAGATAAATCCAGTCCCATGAACTATAGCTATGTCACCCAGCTACATTCTCCTTGTTTTAAGCACCTCTGCATGAGGAAGGACAACCACTCACAAGAGCCAAGTACCGTCCTGGACCTCTCGCAAGGGACCACTGATTTCAGAGGGCAGTAAACTCTGGATGGTGCTAATTGCACTGATAAAGCTATTACTTTTAGGGAATATTTTGCCATAGTAAAAAGCCCATAGTCCCATTCTAGGAACTGATATATTAAATAAGGTTCATGTCTTCACTTTGTCAATGATTCATGTAAGGAGGCTTTTTAGAGCTCAGAACCAATCATTTTGCCTCTGTTTAATATTTTAAACTCAGAGAAGAGCTCATTTTTCTCTTCAATTTTCTTTTTTCTCCGTAATGCTTAGGTAAACATAATAAATAGCAATATTCATGTACCAAAACCAGCTTGGCTTATCTCCTCTCCTCAAAGCATGTGTCTGTCAGAGACTTCAGCACAGGACCCTGTGTTCAATTAGAGCTTCTGCCTTTCAGTTGTATTAATCAAGACATGACAGAGATAAGTGGCTCTATGCATCTTCCCATCCTTCACTTCCTTTCTCACCAGCCACTCTCACCACAGGAATAGCTGCAAAATTGGTCCGAGTTGTCCAGGTTATTCTCCTCCCTCAAAGTTTACTGGAAAATACATGTTGATTCAGGCAGTTTCACATAGGTCATTCAATACATTTCATCTGCAGCAGTGCCAAGGATCTGTTTGTACAAACCCTTTTGTGTGTGGAGCTGCCGTTGAAAATGGTCAGCTGCAGAAAATTTAAATACTCAGAACTTCATGAACTCCATACAGAAATAGAAGTGAATGTCCAAGAAAAGAAGAAAAAGCTCATTCTGGACAATTCCAAAAGAAACATTCCAGTATCTTGACTCAGTTGGAAAGTAATTAAGATAATCTGGAAATCAGATTCAAAATCTAGCAGGAGAGAAAGGCTCACACTGCTAAGAGAAGCAGCCTTGCAGGAGATGCTGATATATAACATCTTCGGGTGTAACAAAGAACAACTGGATTGTTATTGTGATACTAAATTCTGTTTTAATAAATAAACCATATATTTTCACTCATTTACAGCTCTGCCTGCTTTCTTTTCTTCTTTCCTTGCTTGTCATTGTCCCCTCATACACATTCCAGGCAGGTCTGCTGTAAATCCTTTTCATCACACCGTCATACTTACTGACATTTCAAGGACATTTCATTTGAAATGTTAAGAAAAAGAGCACTTTGCAGCCTTCCAGTAAGAAGCATCAATGACTGTCAGCATTTGAACTACTGTTGTCCCATCTTCAGCAGGACCCAAATCCTGAGAAGCAACATCTGGAAACAGGAATATCAGAAGAACTTCTAAAGGCCCACACACAGTTTGGGTTCGCTTGTGACACCATTTCATGGCAACAATTCACTCACGTCTTGGTGCTGTAATTTAGCACAAGCTACCTCATTTTTTTTTGCCTGGCTTGTCTGTAGTTTGACCACCTGCAATTTTGCTCATTCTTGGCATCCCTTGTTGCTTCCTCGGCATGCAGCTCTCCCCAGCTCCTCTTCTTCCATTATTGTTCATATCACAAACTCACTTAGAAGATTGCATTCAAAAAATTACTGCTTTTGTAAATTATCAGCACTAGATCGTCCCCTGATGCCATTCATAGTAGTCCTTGACAATTAACGGCTCGAGGCCGTTGAAGGTGCTGGAGGATATGGATCGCTGTTGTCAAGCTCACAGTGTAAGTTCTTTGAGATAGGGACTACACTGCCAATAGGTAACAATATGTTTCAATAGATAAAAAGATGTTGATAGCATCAATATGGAGTCTAAACAGCAAGGAGGAAAAAGGGATCCAGCCCTTGAACTATGAGACATATGGCAAAGAGAATACAGCAGTATTTAGCAACTGCAAATAAGAAAAGATTAAAAAAATGCCACTGTAGACTAACTAGACACCTGTGTCTCTAGTTATTATTTCTCTGCTTAAAAAAAACAAAAACCCCAAATCCAGCTCAAGGACGGGATCCAGATTTTCTTGCTTTGCTCAAAAGTTATTTCCCTGATGATGGATTTTGCTTTCTCATCATATCCTCTTCTGTGCAAATCCTGTCCTTGTAACAGAGCAGCACCAGCTGTCATGGATATCAGAAAGGAGTGAATCAAGGACTGTCATTGTTTCCCTGCTCTCCATCACTCTTCCCTCGATTGCTTTGGGTGTTTTTTTGGTTTGAAAAAGAAAAATCACACAATCAATGATATGCCAGCGTGAGATTCGCTTTACTACCTACCCTCTGGAATTGCAATGAAATTGTGAAATCACAGTCTTCAACAATATGTCATTGATGGCCTTTGAAAGTGGGACAAAAAAGTCAATAAAGTATCATTTCTTCAGAATGACTTCTCTGTTGTTTTTTCATATTTGCCCTGCGGGATGTTTGGCAATTTGTCACACAAGCACACATAACCAAGCTGACTTATCACACACAGTTCTTTAAAATAACACTGGAGGAATTCAAGGATTTTACTTACCACAATATTGTGAAGAAACACATCAGGGTTCTGTTTGCATTAGCTATAATTCCCTATTGTCCCAGTGGGTCTGTTCAGCTGGAGCTTGCAATTAAGCTAAAGTTGTTTATGCAATAATTAAGTTTTTAATAATGGATATTTTTTAGAGCTCTTTTTGGGGAAAACCATTATTTAAGAACAAACCTATGTCCAGACCAATGGTTTTCTTGGGTTAGACAAACGTCTCAAAAAGTGACTAAGGTGATGCTGAGGTAATTTTCTAAGATACCAACAGTTGTCACTGGTGCCTCCTGTGAAGTCTACGTTTGAGAGAGTATTGTGCAATTCGAAGCCCAATTTTCCAGCGTGCCTAGACCCCGCCTGCTTACGTAGTCAATAAAGAGAAGCCATCAAAACACCCTAGGGAGATGCCAGTAGATTATGGTTTGAACACAGGCCCTGCTCCTCAGACATGCTATACAGAGCCAACACTGGGAAGTCAGAGGTCTAAACCACTCTTTTGGGTATCAATGCCATAGGAAGCATCTGAGCAGGACACTTAAGGGTTCAACCACCTGTCGTGTTAATGCTTAGCCCGTGGTAGCGCCGTTTGCTACCAAGGGCCAAGCATTCCTTTGTTCGTAAATAACCATCCAGGTTGGTTTTATTGCAGATTGTTTCATCTTTACTGCCTATGCAGAGCAGAATTCCAGCACCACAAACCTCTGTTGGCCTCCAGGGTAGCTCTACATTGGCATGAGGTTGTGAGTCCTCAGCATCCTACACCTGGTGCAGCTCAGTTCACATTACTTGCAGTTCCTACTGCAGTGGTGCTGGGCACAATATTTCCACAGCCAGCAAAGCAGTGATTCACATGCCCCAGCAATCTCTGAGCCCAAAAGCACCGCCCCAGGCTTTTCATTTGGGAGGGAGCTGTGTTCCTGGGAACAACTCCACACGACATCGGCTCTGACTGTGCAGCAACATCACTGGGCCAAATCCTCAGCTCTTGCTTAGTCTCTCTTCTGGGCTTGTTTACCTTTATAAATAGTGAGCAAGAGAGAGACAACAAGGTAGAGCAAGAACAGTCTCTGCCCGTTCTTTGAACAATGCATGAAATCATAGTGACCTCACCCTCACTGAAGGCTTTCTGATGTTACCTGAATAAAAATAATTATCCTAATTGCTCTCTTTAAGTGTTCCAGGTTGACAATAGTTGTGTCTTATAAATGAAAACATGAAATAAAAAAATAGATGAAGCAACTAGTCTTATAAAGAAAAACCTAATCTAAACATTAAATCCACATCACAGCAGTAAGACAACATGAAGAATGCGGCTGTAACATCGACATCAAACACCACAAGTTAGAAGTATTTCTTTAGTACTAAAAATTTCATGAGTTGCACAAGCCTTTTGGTCCTGTTTGTGCCCTGATCTCCCCTGAGAAAGCCCATGTCTCAAAATTAGGTCTTTAGGGTACATGTGACACCTTCATAGCACCTGAAGCTGGTTATCGTACCAGGAGCTATCCACATCCAGTGGAGAATATCCATTCCTGTGAGTAAGACACTAGCAACGTGCAAAATTTGGTGATACAGCTCTTTCAAATGGTTATTTTCTGCCAAAATCCTGGTCATGACCTGGGATTGTTCATCCTGGAGAAACTGAGGCTTGGGGGGGGACATTATTGCTCTCTACAGCTACCTGAAAGGAGATTGTG
>VZTF01002030.1:14899-95416 GCA_013397755.1 Cnemophilus loriae
GTGGGGGTGTTGGGGTCTCTTTTCCAAGGTAACAAGTAACAGGACTAAAGGAGATGGCCTAAAGTTGTTCTGGGGAGATTTAGGTGGGATATTAGAAAAATTTCTTTGAGGAAAGGGTTGTCGAGCACTGGAATAGACTGCTCAGGGAAGCAGTAGAGTCACCATCCCTGGAAGTATTTGGAAAATGTGTAGATGTGGCACTGAGGGACATGGTTTAGTGGTGGACTTGGCAGTGCTGGATTAACGGCTGGATTTGATGATCTTGAAGGTCTTTTCCAACCTAAATAATTCTGTGATTCTATTTCACCTTGAGGACCACAGCAGAAGAAACAGATCGCACTGCAGCAGGAGGGTGTGCCCTGGAAGGACAATAGCCGTGTCTGCAGCAGCCTGTGCTGACAGGGGGAGAAGCTGGCAGAGCAATGAACTCCATGTGTCCGCTGTGGTGCTGGCCTGGGGTAGGTCTGCATGCCCTACATTGACATGGTGGGTGGAAAGCCTTGTTTGAAGACCTGATGAGCCCTTTGCCTGCTCTGCTCAGCCATGCCCAAAGCAAACAAAGCTTCCTGGAATCAGCGTACGCTGATGGAGTGGGCATTTCAAGCCTCATGAGGAAGGCCTGAGAGAGGCTGTGAGCACTCTCCTCATGCCTCAAGGGCAAGCATAGGAAGACTGAAGAAGCTTTCTGCACTGTAAACCAGTGCTAGCACAGATCAAGCTGATAGAAGCTTGCCAAGGGTGGGCACTCACCGAGGGTCCCAGCGGGCTCAGAGCAGCCCCTGACCCGGCGTACAGGGCCCCACTCCACCTGGGTCTAAGGGATGGCAGCTTTATAAGCAGCGCTAGGTGATGAGGCACAGGAGGCAAAAGGAGGTTTGTTTTGTTGAGCCAGGAGTCCCATCAGTCCCATAGCCCTCAGTCTCCCTGGGAATTTCTACTAGGAAGCAGAAATAGGGCTTATTAGCCCTTGCCTTATTCATACACGTCTGAGTCCTGACTAGTTGCCTTGCTGCCAGTGACCAAGTACATTGAGTGCATCTTGCAGGGGAGCCCCTCCCTGGGGCAGACTTTATGAGTTCCTAATTTTAAAGCACAGGTTTCTGTGACTTCATCCTGTTCTTGCTTCTTTCCGCAGTATGTTACTGCCAGGATGATCCATTCGTGTAACAATAGAGGCCCCTACCTAAATGTCATCCATTATGAAAATTTTAGGCCGTGACATACCTTCAAGAACATATCCCTTTATATAACTGGTGATGCTCTGAAATGAGTCAGTCTGTGAATCACAGGAGATACACCTTGAAACCCAACTAGACCATGTTCCATTCTGTATTGTTAAAGAACTATTTTTCTGTCATATCAAAAATGAGTATATTCTTTCAGTTTGTTACTTTTGCCCTTCACTCTCCCAGTTTCTTCCTTTTTTTCTTTGTAAGAGTTGCTTATTTGTCCCTGACTGGAGGCACACCCTGCCACAGGTCCATGTGCCAGTGCATTCCCCTCATCACTGGACTCGGGTGCATGTGGGACCAGTGGGAATGCTCTCAAAGGCTGGGATACTCTTGGTTCTCATGAATGCTGCAGCAGTACCCAGAAGTGTTTGCCAGGAGTATGTAAAAATTGCACACATGATACAAGTATGCTTTTAAGAACTGCAGTGTGGAATCCCAGCTGGGGCTCTTGTGCAACCTCTTTCTCATCCTAAAGGGAAGCTTCATGCTGGAATATTTTGCTGCAAAGGGCCTAAAACGTGCCAAGGAGTAAAGTATGAGTGCAGCATCACACTGAGGTGCACAAGGACTGCCTCTACTGGGGATGTGTGGGCCATAGGGACATGGCTCCTTATGGCTGTGTGCCTCGGTCCAGATGGGGTGAGCCCATGCGAATGCACTCCTGGGACAGCAAACTCCTGGCCAGGGCAAACAGCTCTGTTGCTGACGACAGCAGAAAGTTAATTTTCCTGGTGGTGAGTATAATTTTTCCATGGAAAGCAATTCTCTGTGTGATGCTGATATGTGGAAACCAGATAGAGGAAAAAAAACCACTAGGGATGGGTAAAACTTTCTCATGATTTTTTTTATCCGGTGCTAAATCAATTTACATTCAGCCCGCTTCTGGCCAAGTTTTCAAGATAACTGGCACAATCATACTGGGGAGGGAGAAAAACAGTTTTCCCACAACTGCTTCAGCATCCATCTCTCCATCTCTCAACAATTTACCTAGCTGCAGAGTGGAGATCAGCTGCAAGAGGAGATATCCTATTCATTTGGTAGATATAGGTGTCCGGGTAGAGAAGAAGAGTTCACTCCTGCCTAGGCAGAGCAGCCACTTGGGCACACTCCTGCCAGGGACAAGCCCAGAAGGGACCATGCTTAATCTCATGCTGCAGCTCCAGCAGGACTTTGCTCTTCCATTTTCGCAAACAATTTGCGCAAATGTGGTTTCATTTTTGCCTGCAAGCTTGGAGGAGGGCTTTCCCCCCTCAGCAAGGTGTCCCCTGCGGCGGCACGAGCACACTCCCAGCCTTCATGACCACATTCAGCCAAGCTGCTAGCCCCGTTCTCATTTCTTCTTGGACTGCTTTTGTGAGCAAAACACAACGAAACATGGGCACCTTTTCCCATGCTGGATGAGCTCCATCTCCCTCCTCACTCTGCTGAGCTGGTGCTTTTCCTGGGCTGTGGCTGCACAGGGCAGGGGAGGGGGCAGACATGGCTGGGCAGCACGTGCTGGCTCATGTTTGCATCACGGTGTCCCGGGAAGCAGAGGGAAAACAGGGAGTGTTCAAGCCAGAAACTAAAGCTAGGGAGAGTAACTAGCACTGTGCAGGAGCTGGAATTTCCATCTTCGTGGGGAATTCCCCGGTTTTGAAATGGGCTATTATTCTTTGCTGGATCAAAACCAAAAAGTTTTGGAATTTCCTATAAAACTAAACTTGGGAAAGATAAGTAGATCCTTTGAAACCTGTCAAAGTGTTTGTTGTCATTTCAACAACTGACAGGGCATTTTTTTGTGTTAAATGAGTTCAGAATGTGTTGCCTCACGAAAGAATAAGCCAAGTATTTCACCATGCAAGGGCTGAAGCAAAGTAATTTTATTGCTTCAGTGCAATGCTTCTTTCCTTGCTTCCAGGATTTTATTCAGTCTTTTTCTCTCGATGTTCCCTTAAAAATTTCCCTTAAAATGATACTTTCTCCTGGAAAAAGGAATGATACTTCTGTTTTACTACTGCTAACAAAGCTAAGCAATTGCAGCCGTATGTGTGTATCTGGCATTTCCTGAATCTTGAAAAATAGCCCTGTGGAAATAAAACAGATGCTTTTTCCTTTCTCCTAGGTTTTCTTGAGTGCCACCTGTCCTGGGAGGGGCTGGAGGTATGCCCTGGTGGCACCTGGGAAGGGGACCAGCACCTGCTCAAGCTTCCCTCCCATCCCAGGGTCCTCAGCAAAGAGAAAGAGGGACTCACAGACAATATATTGAAGAAAGGCTACAACAACTATTCAAGCTGGGACTGACTTAAAGTTTGATGACTGTGGGAGCAGAAACAAAATTCAGGCTCTGAGCAGCTGCCTTTGACAGGCTGACAGCTTAATCTTGGAGAAAAGCAAGCCCTGATGGATCTATCAGCCAGGCCAGCTCTGCATATGTATTTAGGCTACATGTTTTCAGTGAGAAAAAAATACGAACACTTTATCTATGTCTTTAGTTTTCCGTAAATCATGATCCTCCTGCAGCAAGGAGGTCCTGCAAACCCCGGTGCTCACGCCATGGAGTGCACCTCACTGGTGGTGGGAAGGAAGGAGGTTCATGGGTTTGGGGTGTCTCCCGCAAGGCAATTGGTAGAGTGAGATGCACAGCCTGCATCAGCTTGTGAGGTGCTGCTTTCATATAATGAATTTTAAATGAAAACGTTCTCACTTGATGCGCTGTTTCCCATCCCAGTTTTCCCTGGTAGCTGTTCCCAAAGGCATGGTCCCCCTCTGGTTTTGGTGGCCATGACAGCCACTGCAGTGTGAGCCATCCTGCTGGAGAAGGAGCACTCCTTCAACAATGTGAATCAAAGTTCTTGCTTTCTTTCTTGGCCACGGTTGTTACTTCAACTAAGTCATTCCCATCTGAATTCCTGAAAGCCAGATATCCTGACCTACATAAGACACTTTTTTAATCTTTATGAGAAAAGCGATGGGATCGTTTCTTTGTATAGATGCCTTTGTGTTTGTACTAACTCCTTTTCTTCATTTTAATTATTCATTTAATATCCACTGCCCTTTTGCTGCTACCTGAAGTACACTTCAAAGCTCCAAAACATGAGCTAGGTGCATATAAATTTCAACATAAATCAAAGCAAAGATGAATCTCAGAAAGCCATAAAGGAGCTGTATGGAAAGTCTTCCTGAACCATCCCCACTCACAGCCAGCAGCTGTGATGCCACATGGTTCCTCCCTGCTAGCAAAAATATTTGGAAGAATGGTGCTCTTTCAGTACCAGCCTCTACTCCAACGGTTACACTGGGATGTAGGTGCCTAGACAGTCTGAAGACTGTTATTTCACAGTTTTCAATAAAATATTCAAGCCTGTCCGTGAACAGTGTCCACTAAATACACAGGGGACCATGAGTGCACTCTGGTGTTTTGGCTGTGAGTAGAGTTGGAGGAGAGCGCTGGATCCTAATCCTCTCCCCAGAAGGTGACAGCTCCTTCCAGTTCCCTACCAGACCTCCCAGTGACCAGCAGCACTTCCAACACCTGGGTGAGGGGTGCTCTTTGGACGGGTCAAGTTTTAAACCCTTCTATGAATTAGCTGAACCAAGAAAATGACAATAGCTTTCCATTTTCTTTTCTTAGTCCATCAGCTCAGTAGAGGGTTCTTTCTACCCTTTTGGTCTTGGGGAAGCCTCCCTTGTCTTCAAACCATTTAGCTCAGTTCTGCTCTTCACTGCTTGCCCTGTGCTCAGCGTTCTTCTATTCCTAGCACTCCCATGTGCATTGCCATGTAAGGTATCTTTTAGGCAACATTCTTGACAAGCATCCAAGTCATCTCAGCTGTCTTTTCCAACACTTCAGTAACAGGGCAGCTTCTCCTATTAGCTGTTTCCCTCATCACATCATCTTTTATTTTCTGCAGCTCTAGCCCAGCTGGCTTCTCTCTGTGGTCCCCATCCCTGAGCTGCTGCCATTCTCATGCTCCACATCCTGACCAATTCAGCAAAGCTGTCTGAAACACACTCATTCCTGACTTTGGCAAAACGTTGGGAGCGCACTCCAGTCCTTGCAGTTTCTAGAATTGTTCCTCTCGTGGTGGCACTTTCATGGCTCTAATCACTTCCAGTAGCTCTCCACCAGGTTTTTCATCTTGTCCTCCCTTTCCACCTCCCAATTCAACCTTTGCCTCTTCCTGTTGGTTTCCATTTTACGTGATTTTCACCTGCATGCTGAACCTCTGTCCAAGCTTTCTGATCTTTTGGTCCCACCTTGGCAGTTATTCCCTGCAGACATTTTTTCATCAGTGGTACCAGGTCATCAAGAGAGCTGAGCTGGGAAAGTGGCAATGAATAATTTATCCGACGGGTAGCTCGTTTGTGTGCCATGGCATAGCTGCAAGCAGCTTGTGTTTCCCTGGACTGCTTCCAAGCCCTAGCCCCATTTAAAAAGTCTGTTAATCACCAACAGTTTTATTACTCACTCACAGGCTCATCAGCCTGGAGAAAGACAAGCCCTGGCTCTCACCAAGTCCCACCAGCACTTGGGTCTTGCACCCAGGTCCAGCACTGGTGGCTGAGCAATTTTCCCTCTATAGGTGCCTCGCTGCTGATGCCTTCCACTGGAAGAGGCAGTTGAGAGATTCCCCTAGGGGTGGAAAATCTGGTTCCCACACTCTTGCGGAGGCAGCATGGCCATTCCTCATCACTGAGAATGAACAGCAGCGTGGCTGGTCTGGGCAAGCATGCGTGGCAGCTGGCTCCAAGAGGGATTTTGAGAGAACGTGGAGCCAAGGGGCTGTTTGTGGCACACAGCTGAGAGCCTCACCCAGCTCCTATCATGGGGCAAACTCCTGATAGAGACTTCTCCATAAGGAGCTGGATGGGCTACCAGGTAATTTAAAAATCTAATTTCATCACCAGTTAAGTCAGAAGGAAAGGTTGTCAGGAAGCTGAATAGCACAGGGAAATGTCTGACTCTCAGAAATGTCAAGGATTATTCAGAGAAATGTGTGTGCTGGCCACTTCTTTCTGAGTAATCCTTGCAATGAAAAATGGATATATAAACTGAGCCCAGCCCTTCCTCTCCCTGTAACCCTGGTCACAACAGACTGACAGACTGACAGACAGACAGAACATATTCAAGTGAGAGAGCATCACATGCGTAGCTAATGGGTTGTCTTCAATCCCTGCAGGGATGGGATTTTATTCCCTTTTAACTTGAAGTGCTGCCTTTGCACAGTGGACTGCAGTGGTGATTAATAGGAGGAAGAAGCCCATTGACCCAAACAAAAGCCCATTACAGTAAATGGATGCTGCCCATTGATTTTTCTGCATCCTTCCTCCCATAGTCCAGTGAGAGAAGACGTCCCTAGAGCTGGTCTGCAATGCTGCTGCCGCTTGGAAACTGCTTGGGTTGGAAAGGTGGGAAGTGGAGGACAGTTCAGATCCCCCTGCTTTGCATCCCCATTGCCTCATGCTTTGGCCCCAGCGTATCGTGACATTGTTGCTCTGAAATTATGGGTACATACAGCCACTCCACATTGCTTTCCAAAATCATCACAGTAGTGAACACACATGGAAGAGGCTGTGCAGGCCCTGGGAGGAGGGTACAGCTGGGGATATAAACCCCCTTGATGTGGTAGGGTTTACCCCAGGGGTCTGCTTCACAGCTCACTGATTTGGAAAAGCTCCTGAAAGAGCAACTCCTGGCAAAGGAAGGCTGCTCCTCTGAGGGGTCTGAAGGGAGCAGTCACATCACGCAAACAGATGTATGCACAGTTGACTCCATCAGCTGGGGTCAAAAGGACTTTCAGGGTTTCAAACCTGTGTTTTCTGGCATACCCTCGTCTGGTTCACAGGAGGTCACCAGTCAAAACCTGGTCATCTTTTTGCCCTTGAAAATCTCCACTGTGCCGTGGAAAGGCTTCACTGTCATGTGGGAGCCTGGAGTTCCCATCAGTGTCAGCTGGCACGAAAGCTACCACTCCAGACAAATGTAAGATGTATGCAGCTTCTACACCATTGCAGACAGCAAACTGCTTGCCTGGATATTCACAAATTGGAACAGGCATAACTATAAAAAGGGAAGTAAAAAGACCAATGGGAACAAACACAAATGCTAAGCAACAGCAGAAAAAAATACTTGAAATACGCTGAATACCATCCTGGGGCTGTTTTCTCTCCAGATGAAAATAGCTTTCAAGTCTCTAAATATTGGCTAGATGTTTGGATACAGCAAAATGGCATCTATAAGTCAGAGTAGGCTACTTTTCACCTGGGATCTGTTAAAAATGTTATTATAACAGTCTAGAGAAAGTTAAGGTTATTAAGCCACCGGCTCTTGGAGCTCAGTCTGCAACACAGCTTTATTCCCATAAAACCAGTGATGTGGCAAAGCAAGCCCTGGTAATATCTAAATGTGCTTCCCCCTGCAGTCTCACCATGAGGCTTATGATGTTTGGCAGCTGAATATGTAGTGTGTTTGAATTTATGAGATTTGGAGTTATTTCAGGGTAAAATCTCACAGAGATTTTTTTTTTTTTAAAGAAGCCTACACGTTTAACGGGTCAGAAAAACAGAAAAGAGGATAAATGAGGCAGGAGTTACTCTTAGTTATTCAAAATGTTGAATTCAAAATGGAAAATCCCTTTCTCGCTGCACGCCATCCTCCTGCAGCATGGAGTCCATAAACCCAGGATGCCCTGAGTTCAGAGAGCACATCCAGAGGAGAAAAAAGGAGCATTTGTCTGCTTGTTCTGTGCCAAGTGGTGCCCTGGCCTCTGTCTGCCACGCTTTGCACTCACTGGCAACATAAATCAGGATTTCCCAAGCTGCGGTCGCAGCCTACACAATAGGAGTTGAAATACTGAGCATGTGGCCACCTAAAGGCAGGCAGAGCCCCGAGGTGGGGGCAGGCAGGGAGCGAGGTGAAGGGCCTGGCTCCTCTGACCTCACATAAAATGCAAATGCATTGCCCTGATTTGACCACAGAGAAATAGGGGGGAAATAATTGTGCCTCCCAGGTCAGCCCCGGGCAGCTTCTCCCCCACCTCTGCCTTTCCCAGCCGTCCAGCTCAAGCTCCGCTTTGCAGGCAATGGTTTTCCTGGGGATGGCAGATGAAGTAAAGACAGATTTCCTCCAGAACTCGGTCCAAAATCTTATCATAGCAGAACTCATGTCCTATTTCCCACCTCTGCCCCTAGCTGGTATCCATCTACCCAGCAACTCCAGTGGGAGGAGGGCCATCTCCACATGCTAGTGTCATGCCCCCAGCTCCTTGTGTGGCCATCAGTGGATCACACTAGCAATGATTAACTCAGTTCACACTCCTGCCTTCCCCCTTTGGGTCTCCAGACCCCTCACCCACGCAGCCATCCATCACTCCTCACATCACTTGTATCATCTTCTCACTGCTGAGACCGATACCTGCCTGCCAGATTGAGACAGAGTTGATCAGTGGCATCAGAAGCTGCTGAGAGCAAGCAGACCCACCTTGGGTGCCTGGCTGGTGAGACAGATGCCTTGTGTGAGTTTATGGACCTCATTTCCTCAGAAATTTAAGCTAAAATTAAGTGTTTGTGCCATGACAGCAGTGGTTTCTATGATGATGGGAAAAGGTTGCTCTGGGCTCACTGCACGTCCTGGGCAACTGAGAGCAAAATTTCAAATAATACATACATCCAGCAATAAAGATCTGCTGTTAACACAGACTTTCTTATTTCTATGGCCAACAAATCCATCCCTGAGCACAGAAGCAGAGTCACAGAAAATAAGGATGGAAAAGCCTTTAAATATGAATTCAGCCTTGTGCTTCTCAGCTGGCACCCACTGCCCCCAACCCAACCCCAGAGTGGGGGTGTCTGCTGCCCACTGGCTATGCATCCACCCTCCCTCCACGCTTCTGGTGGTTTGGGGAGCCTTCCAGAGACATCCTCATGGCCAGCAGGCCCTTCACTCATACAGCACTAGGTCCCAGCTCACCTACTGCTCATGCTTGCTCAGCTTCCTTGAAAAGAGTCAGTTAAGACTTACTTTGCTGGTCCTCCCTCGCAGAAAAAGCTGTGCACTGTCTGAGTCCAGGACAAAGCCTGTTCTGCCATTTTTATCAATCTTATTTGGGAGAGGAGGGCACAAGTGCCCTGGAGCAATAAGGCTGGGGTTCAGGACTCATCCGTCCCTTTCTAAGGGACAGCACTGCTGCCTGCCAGGCTCATGCCAGGCGTTACCTGTGGGACGTTTCTGACTTCAGGAGAAGAGCAGAGTGCTCATTCTCTTGCTATGTTTCCTTCTGCTCCATCTGGCAGGGGTCACAGCAAAAAGACATGAACGACATGCAGGTGGTCCCCAGCCCAGAGCCCCCCTGAGCTGTCTGCAGCTGTAGCTTTCTGCTTTCTTCCTCTCACCCCCTTGCCAGAACAGAGAGGGACACCCAAGGTGCTCCCCAAAGAGCACACCTACAGCACCACACAGCAAACATGAGCAGAGGCCCCGGGGAATCAGCCCATCCCCTCTACCCCAAGCGTAACTTATGCCAATCCTCCCTTTTCTCCTTGGAGGAAGGCACAGGAGGCTTTGCTCTACAAGGTGATGACAGCCTTTTAGATCTATGGCACTAAAAGAGATCGAAAAGCAAATTTAAAAATACCATTATGAGACATGAACAAGACCAGCATCTCCTGTGTTCAGCCACAAGGTCAGTAGGGCAGGTGCAGGAAGAGGGATGCTGGGGCCATGCCAGCAGCAGCAGGCAGGGAAGGGGCCAGAAGCCCCTTGCTTCGGGTTTCGGGCAACTTCACTTCAGTGAAGCCTGTTCAGGAGCCCAAATGCTTTTCTTCAGAGCTCTGCTATGGCTCTGCACTGCTGCACAGAGATCAGTCTCAACAAAATGTACTTTAAAAATAGATGGGCAAAACCCGGGGGCGGTTCCTCAGGCAGGCAAGGGGCCACTGTTCATCCCTCCTTCGCTTTACCACAGCCGGCGTGCTCAGCCCTGCCAGGGATGTGTGCAGCCACCCCTTTTTGTCTCACTGCAGTCTGCTGGTGCCGAGGAGGCAGCAACACTGCGCAGAGAAACAGGGAACAATTACCTGCAGCCACCAGAGCCAGCCATGCCCTTCTCTGCAGGCAGAGCGTCGGCAGCCAAGCTGCCCTTCTGATCTGCAGCAGTCTGTGCCATCATGAAATAGCCAATAAAATAAAGTTTTGCATATAAGCAAAATACACCCTGGGATGACTTTCCTCTCATTTTCTCCCTCTTCTTCGTGGTTTTAAGGAGGTGAAGCACATGCTGTACCCTGACACTTGTGTGCTGCCTTCAGGATGCTCTCCCATGGCAGGAATATGCCCATCTATCAGGGCCACAAAAGGGCAAGCTAACAGGCTTTCTGTGTTCCTGAAATCACAAAAGAACACATATTCTCTGCCAGGAGTCCCGGCTGCCTCCTGTTGAAAACCAGGGACATCTGAAAATGGAAGTGGCTCCGTTAAGTGGCAGGGACAAGGGGAAATTTCCTGGTGTTCAAGCAGAAGCCTCAGCTGAGGGATTTTGCTTTTCAGCCAGAGTTTCACCTGACTGCAGCCATCCTCCAGGCTCCCCGTTTGACATGAATCTTGGTCAACATCTCACTCCTGTAATTGGATAATTATGTCAATTATGAAAATTTTTAAGCTTGTAGGTGCCAGTACAGCCTCCTGGAGCCAACCTCTCACCACACAGCCAATGCCTGTGGCTCGGGAAGCCTTCTGCATCAAGGATGAAATTCACCCCTAGCAGAGACATGCCAGAACAAACCTATGTGTGCACACATGGTCCACGGCTGGGGAAGAGCCAGGGCTGAGCTATCACCCACTCATCCCCTGCTGCCTGATTTGGAGGTGCCTCTGGGTCTGTCTGAGCCCACTGAGGCTCCGGGCTGCAGTGGTGGGAAGCTGCTGTCTGTGTCCCTGAAACTCCACCATGTGTGGCTCTGCTGCATAAACTGCTGTGAAATAGATGCGTTTCTTTTTTGCCCTTTCCTTACAAGCAGACAAGCAAACCATTTAACCCTGCGAAAGCTGTGGTGTGTGCCACATGCCCCAGTCCGTGTCCCTGCTGTGGAGCCTGGGAGCAGCACTGCAGGGACTGGCAAGGGCACAGAGCTGAGGGGGAGGCAGCAGCCCGTGGCACGGGGCACACACCCGGGGGAATTGAATGGAGCTCAGGAGGATTTTCCCCAGGAATTCCATGAACATTATATCAAGGTGTAATCTAAAGCCATCTGACTCCAAAATCCAAAAGCTCAAAATCCAGCTAAGCGGTAGCCAAAACATGTTAAAGGGAGTAAAAATGTCTTCAGTCACCTCTGCTGCCCGCTGCAGGACGGTACAGGAGTAGCTGGGAGTACTGCACAGCCAGGGACAGGAGGGGGATCTAGCACTGCCCCCGCCTGTACCTTCCAAAATAAACACTGGATTTCCACTGCATGGGCTTGTAGTGAAGGCTAGGAGCACTTTCGGTCAATTGTAAAGAAGGTTTTTTTCATTCATCAGGAACTGCATTCTTGTTATGCCACCAACGGCAAATGGTGATATGGCAGGGGCTGGAGTGGCAGCATGAATTGCAGCTTCCAGGGACTGGGCTTTTCTGTGACAAAGGAAGAAAATGCCTTTGAACCAGCAAACTGAGCTGGGGCATGGGAATTTGAAGGATTTTTTCAGTGCACCCAGCTCAACTGGCAAAGCAATGAGCTCAGCAGTCTGCAGCAAGAGCAGTGAAGTCACTGCAGATAAATTATCTCAGGACAGGAAGGAATGTATTGATTTAGGGGCTTGGAGACCACTTTCATGCAGAGGATTCACAGGAAAGCCAGGGCTGTTTAGCAGAAGCTGTACAATTTCTTTTTCTGAAGCTATGAGATATCTGCCGGAGGAAAAAATGGCCCGGACGGGAAACGAACTGCCTGCTACTTCTGTCTCATTACCCACACATTTTCTTGACAGAATCACCTGAATTGGAGACACTGTTAAATGTAAGAGAGAAAATAAATTACCCTTTTCAGGCTGACCTTTCCTACATTTACTTTAATGTGGATTGCCTGCCTCACTCCAAGCTAGAAGGCAAAAGCTTTTAAGCATGCAGGGGTCCTCATCACCTGCCACACAGAGCCACCATCATTCCAGGCAGGGCCAGAGAAAGCCTTTCTCCTCCTCTTGCCCAGTGCAGAGCCTCCTCAGGGGATGCTGCAGCTATTCCTGCTCCTCCCATCCTCCCCAGGGCCACTTCGAAGAGCAGGACTGCCTTTTCCATAGTGACAACCAGTTTTGTACTTCTCCCTGGTTTTAAGCAAGAAGGTTTCTGGAAAAAAGTATGAGTAAGTATGAGTAAATAGCTTCTGGATCTAGCAGTCAGCCACATCATTTGGTATCACTGTTCACACTGGGGCCATTTTTAATAGAAGTATCTCTGGAGTTTTTTGGGTAATTGTCAGGAAACCATTTGGAAATAGATATACACCAAACGAGGCTGGGGCAGCTGCGTGTGAGAGGGTAAGTAATGAACCAGGCTGTAGTTTGTAGCTCCAACAATGGTTCAGCATTTTGTTAATCTTAGGATCCTTTGATACTTCTGGCAGAGGCCTCAGGAGGTCTTTAGCCCAACCTGCTGCCCAGAGCAAGGTCAGCTTTGAGATCTGGCCAGGACATTTGGGGTCCCGATGTGTCTTGTAAACTTCTGAGGACAAAGAAATAGGGCACCCTCCCTGGATAACCCACTCCAAATTATCCACAGATAACCCACCCTCACACTGGACATTTAGTTCTGTGGCAAAAGGGTATTTTCAGCCTGACTGCCCCCAGCCAGGCAGTCCCCCTGGTTTGTGTCGTTGCAAAGGGATGGGGTTTTGCATTTGTCCCTGTTGAACTTCCTGAGGTTCCTGCTGACCCATTCCTCCAGGCTGCCTAGATCTCTCTGAATGGCAGCATAATCACAGAATCATGCAACCGTTAAGGTTGGAAAAGACCTCCAAGTTCATCAAGCCCAGCCTGTGACCAAACACCACCGTGTGAATTAACCATAACACTAAGTGTCATGTCCAGCTGTTTCTTGAACACCTCCAGGGATGGTGACTCTACCACTTCTCTGCGCAGTCTGTTCCAATGTTTGACAATTCTTTCAGTGAAAAAATTCTTCCTGAAAGTGAAATTGAACTTCCTCTGGTGCAGCTTGAAGCCATTTCTTCTCATCCTGTCGCTGGTTGCCTGGGAGAAGAGGCTGACCCCCACCTGGCTACACCCTCCTTTCAGGGAGCTGTTGAGAGAGATAAGGTCACCCCTGAACCTCCTCTTCTCCAGGCTAAACACTCCCAGCTCCCTCAGCCCCTTCCTCATGTTACTCACTCTCTAGAACATTTCTCAGCTCTGTTGCCCTTCTCTGGACTCGCTCCAGCACCTCAATGTCCTCTTTTAATGAGGGGCCCAAAACTGGGCACAGGATTCGAGGTGTGGCCTCACCAGTGCCATGTACAGGGGGACAATCACTGCCCTCGTCCTGCTGGCCACACTATAATGACAGATCACTTCAGTGCCACCTTGATCACTTCAGTGCCACTCTGTCAAGTGCAGACTTGACAGGTGCCCTCTGTTGCCTCCTCCAGGTAATTGGTTAAGAATGTTTGACAGCACAGGTCCCACGATGGCCCCTGGTACCCCACTTACTGGGCTGTGGGTAGAGCACAACCCATTATCCTCTGATCATCTGGACGGGTTTTTGCTTTTACTCTTCAACACAGCAGAGAGTAGGAAGAGCATGGTAAATCTGAAAAGCTGGTCTCTGCTGGCACTACTAATTTCTCCTCTCTTCACAAATTTTGTCCTCTTCTCAGTAATTATTTAGAAGCGTGCTAACAATAGTCTTTGCGAGATCAGTAGCTTGCTTTCGAAGAGAGTGGACATGACAAAGCTTTAGGAGGAATAAAACAGAACCTTTGAAGTTGTACTATAATCATCTGGACAGATAAAAGTGTCCTCAGGTCCCATCCATGGCTGCATCTGCACCATGGGCAGAGCAAAAGAACAAGCCACCAAGAGAAAGACTGCTCTCTCCTTCTAGCCCCTTGCAGGAAGTCCTCAAAGGAAAACTGTGGGAGGGGATCCAGCCTGATCCAGCCTGCTGACTTACTCAGATATCCAGGGGGATCTTCCTCCCAGAGGGACTTGACTCTGGTCTTGAAAAGGACAGAGATATCATGCATTCAGAAAAGGGACGAAGTCTTTCACTGGGAAACTTCTATTGGAGCTCTCATCATGTTTGGTACACAGGCCAAATGCAAAAAAAGTAATGACTGGAGTCAACAGAAAGTTTTCCATGAGCTACTGAGGGAACAAGACAAGGCCACATTTCTCAGTACCTTTTTCTTTTTGTTACTTCTCTCTATTGGCACTCCTTGGAGACCTGCCAAGTCTGCTTCCTGTGCTCCTCATTTTTCAGCATACACCTAAAAATCAATAGCCTTGCACTGGCTGCTTCTGTTAGTGCATTATCATTTCCTACAACAAGGATAGCTTGACAAAATGAAGTCTCAGCTAATTAAAGACTGTAAAACAGTTGTGTTGACAACTGGGTCTCCAGAATTCAAACAGTTTCTTCTGGAGGAGACTCCAAAAGATCTCGGCTCCTTCATGAGTCCTTTTGCAGTTGCTACTCCTGTGTGGTGCTCAGGTAGGACTCTGTCCCCCATCCATTAGGAATTGCTTTGATTTTAAGGATGTGAGGGTCATCCAGGTTCAATGGGCTGTGAGCCCATTGCATCACTGTTGACACAAAGGCACAGGAAGGCTCCATCCACATGCAAATTTCCCATCTGTTAATGCTGAAACCTCCCTCATGGCACACGCAGTCCTTCATGTAAATGAGAATCAGCCTTTCTGATTTCCAGAATGTTTTCAGCGGAACAGGTGCCTGCTGAGAGAACAACACACAACTGCCAAACAGCTCCCAACAGTTGACCAAGGCAGCCCAGTCACAACTTGGAGCCTTTGAAGGGAAGGAAAGGAAGCTCTGCAACAATTTTCAGTTTGCTGATAAATCCCAGGGTAGTCTGAGCAGACAGTGACTGAGCAAAATCTATCGGGTAGCCGTAGCTCTCCAACAGTCGAACAGGCCAACAGGCTTGACAGATTTAACAAATTAGTTTGCATGGCAGCATCATGTAACGCACAAGCTCCAAGGATTCATGTAAGGTGGATCCTCAGGTTTTCAGACCGATGCAAAAAAGCACTGAGGGACCAACACAGGAGTGAAGCTAAATAGGGCAAAGTCAGTACAAGCTCCTTTCCCATCTGCCCTTTCCCTAACAGGAATATTATGTCAGGTTAGAGTTGTATTCACATGCTCAGAAAAAAATCTCTTTTCCCTCCTTCTCAACACATGGTGAATGCAATCCTGCAGCTTGGCATAAGCCAAATGCAAAAAGCCCGAAAGAGAGGATGCGCTGGAAGAGGAATCTAAGAGCCCGGCTGTGAAACGGCTGCTGGTGAGAGCAGACAGCCCTCTGGTTTGGTCTCCAGTGTTCCAACAGGTTAATTTACACCAGGCCAAACTCAGTCACCATGTGATGCACCTGCACACCAGCCCACCTTCCCATCTATAGTCTAAAGCCTTTTCTATATGGTCTCAGAGTACAGCAGCCTTATTTCCTCCTTCCCCGCGTGATGTGTGTGATGCAGCTCTCGGCTGCTTTTGCTGAACCTGCCCTGCGATTACTTAGTAATGACTGCACTAGCAGAGCAGCTATTGCTATGCACACAACTGCATCATGAAGATGCCTACCTTACAGGAGGAAAGGAGAGTGATTCCTGCTCCTGCAGCTTGGCCAGCCAAATCCTGTAGTTGCCACATTAAAGAAAAAAAAAAGAGTACATAAGTACACAGACCACTGGTACAGGATCTATGCAGAAACACAAAATGGGGGAATTATTATAGAGTTTTCCTAAAGAACTTCAGAGACCTGCCCATTCATGGTTTCTTGATAGCACCTGAAAACTTGGCAGCCTCATCCAGGGTGTGATTGAGAGCCAGAGGTGGTGACCTCTGCCTCTGTCTGCGCTCGGGCCAGCAGTCCCAAAACAGAGCAGTGATGGAGTAGCCATAAGAAGGAAATACTTCTTCTCACCACAGAAGGACTGATGGTCCAGCGTTGCCAAGATGTCACGCCACATAGAAAGGTGATTTTTCATGTTGATCAAGTGAATTCAGTGCTCAAAAGAGGTGTAAAGAAGGGACATCACACAGGAAAAGAATTTTTTTTTCAGATTCCAAAATTGTGGCTGGATTTTCAGTCTAGAAATTAATAACAGCATTTATTACAAGCTTCTCCATCTTTAGTGTATTGTACATGATCCTTTTTTTCCAGTTTTCAGTAGAAAATACTGTTTTCATTACAAAACTAGGACCAAAAGTCAAGCTAGTTTTACAGTACTGTAAAGGTGACTAAAAGGGCCTGCTCTGGTAATTATCCTTTGGTGAGACCTTATTTTCACCCTTAAGAAAATATCAGTAAGCACAAATACCCTGATGCAGGAATGGCAGCAGGTAGAGGAGGGAAAGTCCTGATTTGCAGGTGCTGTGAGTCTCTTGTCAGGTCCTGACACAAATGTCAGATGAAAACCCACGGCCTCAGCTCCCCTCAACAGTCACTTCTGTGCTTCCTTACAAAACCAGCTCATCTCCCTTGGAGCATTTCTTAACACAAAGCACTTTTCAGCAGTAGAAACTGTGCTTCTATAAAGAAACTAGCTCGAGAACTGCAGCTGTAACGGGCTATCAGATGTCGAAATTCAGCACCTGTATCCAGGGATCGATATAGCCTCAATATGACAGTCTGCAAAATCCCAAAGTGCTGGAAGCAGCATTATTTACAAGCAGCCTTTCATTGCTGATGCCGAGACACTGCGGTAGCCTGCTTGCTTCCCCAGCTGAATGGCACTCAGCCTTTTTCCTCCTCTTCCATTACCGTGCTGCCTTTCACCTTGGAAACTGGCATCTCTGACAGCAATGCTGCTTCAGGGGAGTTGAACGTATGATCTCTTTTTCGTTCCACAAATACTTCGTTTCAGCTTTGGCTCACAACCCTTTTGACTTATTTGGCCTGACGGTGCAATTAGGGACGCCCACATTCCTAATTTAAACCTCCTTAGGCAGGTGAGGAGGGCTGAGGCAGCTCCAGCACGCAGCTGCTGAGCCCCTGCTCCCTCCTCCCGCACTGGTGCCAGTGGGGCTGGGGCTGCCCGAGACTCTCTGGCCCCACACAAAGCCAGGAGCTCTGGAGGGCTATCAAGTTCCGTTGTCTTCTCACTCAGCAGATGATAAGCTTCACTCTGGGATTTTGCAAATTGCATTGGCTATCTTCAAAGAAACGTCTGGCAAGTCAGGGAGTACTCATCCCAGGGGGTAGGGACTGAACCACTCACATTTAAATACCTCTCAGTGTCTGAAAAGGTGAGTTGTTGAATTCCAATCATGACATGCTCTCAGAAGCTTCATTATCTCCAGGCTCTTGCGTTTGCCCTAATCCACCAACACAAAAATGTCTCTTGTCTCCATTTTCATCTTTTCACGTGAGAAAGGAGAGGTATCTTTCCAGGTTTTGGAATCAACCTGCTGGGACCAGAGGAACCAGTCAGGCTTTCCCTGGCAGCAGCAATATTTCACTCTAAGGAGGATGCCAGGAATCTCCACGTTTGCTATCTGTGGCCAACCCTTCCCTCTTGGAGCACAGGGGAATACCTACACCTGCCCTCCAGGCAGCTATTTCCAGCAGAACTGTTACCAGAGCTGACTAACTTCTGCACACTGGTTCCCCTTTCCAGGAAACAGGACCAAAGTTCTTTGCTAAATCAAAGGGAAGATAAGTTAAGGATTTAGATACCACAACACCGACCCAACATCTTTAAGACCAGGCTCCCTCAAGCAGCCCATGAACTTGTGCATGCAAGCCTTGCCACAGACGGATCCTCCCACCCATGCACAACCCTACATCGCTGATAACGTAGCCCTCCTCAAAGGCAGGGTGGGCGTTTGGCACATACATAGGCAACAAGCCACCACACCTTCAAGCTGCTGTAATTTCCAGAGGTAACAAGAGGCTTCTCAGTGTCTGGCTGCAGTCTCCAGGGCTTCACCATTAACTTTCAGGTGAAAAAGAACAGCCAGACACACATACGGTATCTAACAGGAACAAAAGCCTCCTCAGCCTTTTAACCACCAAGCAGAAGAAACTGTGTCTTTGAAGATGAAACCCCCACACCCATGAAGCCCAGGGGAAGGCAGCAGCTGCCAGGCCAATGAGGCAAAGGAAAGCAACAGGCTTAGGCCTGGTACCCTGCAAGACCTTCTGGAACCTCAGGTCCCCCCAACCCACTGGTGGCAGCACCCCTCCAGGGAGCTCATGGGAGCAATTTGATTCCTGAGGAGTTACCAGCTCAGGCATAGGTGATGGATTTGGGAATTAGAGGGGGCAGCGAGGCTGGTCCCTGGTAGTCAGGTTGAGCCATGCAGCATCGTGGTAATCAAGGTCACTTCTCTAAGGGGGCTGGAAGCACAGATGAGCAGTTGTGCAGCCACAGGGAGCTGGCAGAAGTGATCTGCACTGACTGCACCTCCCCAGCGGTTCTCCGAGGGCAGGGCTGCCTCAGGCTGTCCCAGCCCTGCCGTTACATCCCAGCCTCCCAACTGGGAGCTCAGGATTATTCTAATCATTGCAAACCTTGAGATGGTAAAATGCATTGGCAGCTGAGCAGCCCCTAGGCGAGTTCCTCCCAGGGCAGCTCGGGGTGCTGAAGTCAGGGCCTGTGATCCCAGCTCTGGTCCACTGTGACAAGGAGTTCCAGCAGCAGAGAAGAGGAAGAGGGCCTGGTCCCAAACCATCCCCCCTCAAGCTCTCTTCCGCTGCCTGTTCCCCATGGTACCGAGGGTAGCCAGCACAGCACTCACCTCTGCAGCAGGGGCAGACCTTAGGGTGCTCTTGACCCACATCTGCTGTCATGACCAGACCTGGAAAAGCACCCCAGGGGTTACAGCCGCCCTGCTGCAGGAGGGACAGTAGCTCTGACTAGTTTGATCACCACTGAGGTTCTCTGCTGCAACACAGTCTTACCCAAAGGAAAGAGGCAGATGCAGCTGGAGCTGGGGGCTGGCCAGTGTCATGAATGGTGGGTCTGCGCATTGCTTGGAAGCTCAAAGCATGTTCCTCTCCTCTAGGCAGTTCAAGCTACCTATCAACAACCAGAATCATTGAGGAGTCCTGTCTGCAGGCCAGAGGAGATGGCTGCAGAGGGACACTGTATCCACATTGGCAATGTTTTTTTCCAGTCCTTACTGCGGACTCGGCTCACTGGAGCGGGTGTCCGGTGGTGATCCCTGTCCTCTGCAGCCAGAAGCACCAGGCTGGGAGAAAATCAGAATGATGTGATGCTCAAAGACCTTGGTGATGAAGCCAGAGACGGTCATTGCTCAGGGCACAAGAAAAATAGAGCCTTCTTATCTGTTTGTTGAGAGCAGACCCTTTCTTGGGATGCTGCCAATCAGGGTGACAGGAACCAAAAGGTTTGGCTACCATCGCTTAATTAATGCAAGCGTGCAAGAGAAGACTCTTGCCTATTTGCTTTCCAGAGTACCCATCGAATTCACTGAAACGCAACTCAGCTGGTACAGTCCCATGGATTTGGTGGAGTTCCCCAGTGTGGACAGCTGCAGGCTCACCACACTGACACTTCATCCCACTCAAGACCTTTGTGCTTTTCCTCTCACACGGTGGGCACAGTTGTTGTGATGACTTTTCACTTGGTCAGGCTGCAGGGTACCCTGGAGCTCCCTGCCAGCTCCACTGCCAGCTCCAGCAGAACCGTAACCTCGGCAGCACCGGGGATTAACGAGTTTTATTTAGGCACACATGAGCTGCACGAATTCAAGAAGTGAAATCCAATCTTTCTTTAATTTAGCCAGCACAGGTAACAGACAGATCAAGGTAAGACATACACCAGTATGTATTTCCCTCATTCTGGAAGCTGAATATCATCCATCCAATATAGAGTTGGCTTCCAGTATCATGAATTTTTTAAAACATTAATTTTCTAATCTAACCTCTACAGGCAGTTCCACTCTGTTATTCAGCTCCCTAATGACTGGTGCAAGATCCTATTCCCCTTTTTTGCCCGGCAACAGTTGAAAGTCCCATGAAGTGACACCTTGTCTCCCCCTTCTGCCTCTCATTCACAACCTGAGCTACTTCACCCTGGCAATCACTTTTTGACTGTGGGCAGTGGTCACCTCTTTCCTACAGTTGCTCTTCCTCGCATGGATAGCTGCTGGTCAGTTTATTTTGACCAGACATTTAATGGTTGGTCCTATGGTAGGCACCTAAAACTCCTTCCATTGTTTCTTCCTGATTTTTAGTTCAAAGAATAGATGAAAGTAAAAATGGAAAATTGTTGTTTCATCCTATTACCTTGCCTCTATCCAAACAAAATAGTAGTTGAAGAGTATTTTCTGTTAGAAGAGTCAAAACATTTACTACCTATAAATTCAGCATCCTTGGAATTGATAAAAGCAGGGTGCTTACATCTGGCACCACTCAAGAGGCAGCAGCTTCTGCCCTAGGGAACTGTAGTTCACATTCTCCATCAGTGAAAACACAGTAAATTATTCCCTCAAGCCTGCTCCAGGAAAGCACAAACATCACCTTGTCTCTGACCAAAATTTCTTCTCAGGAAGCAGGAGGTTTTTACAGACAAACTCCTGCTGGAGTACATGATATGCTGGCCCTGGGGCTCACATTATGCACTTGCTTGTACATAATGGAGGTGGTAACATGCCAGAAGTATTTTTCCCCTAAAAGTTGGGCTCTTCACTGAAAGGTAACATAATGTCTGAAGGGCAAAAATACTACCTTGTTCGGAAAGAGTTTGGCATCGCTAATGATGCTAATTCTGGAAATTCTATCAATTTTCATTGATACAATAATCCATTTTACTTTTACATCTATTTCAGCAGTTCTCCTCAAATTACTTCTGGTAGCAGTGACTATCATTCATTTAATGAAAAAAATGTTTCTATCAAATCTGAATTTGTCACCTCTGCTTTACAGACAAATGTAAAAACTGGGCCTATAAAGCTACAAGACAAAAATAGAAGTTCTCCATCCATTTTCTCTGTGTTAATCATTACTGTAGCTATTTTAACCTCTCATTCTCTTCAATCTCTCTGTAACATTTCTGCTGTGTTGCTATTTTTGTTAGCATTTTCAAAATCCTAAGGAATTTGTAATACAAAGTATCTGCCCATGATGCCCAGAACTCAGACTTGGACTGATCCAAGTAATTTCAAATTAAGAGTTGTAAGAATACCTTGCTTTCTCTACCTATGCTGTCCGTCACATTCCAAACTGCAAATTCATTTGTCACTCCATGATCTTGCTAAGGTGTCATTACAGTCTCATTTTTTTTGTGAGCTTGACTTTCATAACCTTCATTATTTTCTATCTCACTGGTCATTCCTTTTCCAGATTAATTAAAAACCCCAAACCAAACCCTTATAAATTAAAAAAAAAAAAGCCCAGCAGAAGTCAATAATAAATTATTGGAAAAACCCAGAGCATAACAAGGGTTTTGTAATTATACAACCTAGTGTAATAAATTGATAAGCAAATTAGCTCTCACATTTTAAATCTCTTCACAGGTATGTACACATGGCACAGAAGGACAAATAGGCCTTTATTATCCTGCTTTATGAAGATTGTTAACAGCTTATTATCATGAACCATATATTGTCAGCCTCTTGAGTAACAATAAACCTTTTACTGTGCTCTGAAAATAAGCTTGAAACTCAGAAGCTATGTCCAAGATGGGGTATCTAGGAAGAACCTCAGTACTCCAGCAGAAATGAAGGGGGTAGGAACTCACCTTTTTAAGAGTCTTAACAGATCTTGGCATTTCTTCTGATTTAGGCAAAGAATTCCCCCTGGTTTCTATAGTGTAACTGCTGTTAATTGTCCAGATGCCAATTTATACAGGACATATAGCTCAAAATCTGCTTAAGCTTACCCACTTAATCAACATAAAGTTAGCAAGAGAGTTTTAGATGGAGAAGTATATCCATCCCTCTATTTGCTTCTTGAAGCAAGATTTGTGTAAGAAATCTTATCAGAGCACACACAGAAATACAAAATACACAAGCTTTACTCACCTGGAAAGCAGCAGCAGCCACTCCTGATTTCTAGCTAGCCCAGAAACACCTGCCTGCCTTCCTACCTGTGAGAAAGGAAGGAAGTTTTTTACAAAGTGCTGTATGTTTCTCTTCTAAATTAAATCATTGTTCCTTCTGTTGCAAATGCAGTGTACTAAGGAATAGTATCCAGAAACTGCAGAGATCAGCACTAAATTAATCTTGATGCAGCACCTTAGCAAAGCCTCTAACATTACAGTGGCCACGCTTTCTTCCTCCAGCAGCTGAGCTAATCCCCATGACTGTTTCCACAGTCATAATTTTGCTACCCTTTAAGAGAACAGAAGTTGTAGAGTACTTTCATTGCTACCAGATATTACAGAATCACAGAATGGGTCAGGCTGGAAGGGACCACAGTCATCTGATCCAACCTCCCTGCTCAAGTAGGGCCATCCTAGAGCATATGGCACAGGGCTGTGTCCAGACAGTTCTTGAATTTCTCCAGTGAGGGAGACTCCACAACCCCTCTGGAAAGCCTGTTCCAGTGCCTGGTGACCTGTGCAGTAAAAAAGTTCTTCCTTATATTCAGGTGGAACTTCCTGTGCGTTGGTTTCTGCCTGTTGCTTCTTGTCCTACTGCTCAGCACTGCTGAGCAGAGCCTGGATCCATCCTCTTGGCACTCTCCTTTAGATACTTACAGACACTGATGAGGTCCCCTCTCAGTCATCTCTTCTGGAGGCTGAACAGGCCCAGCTCTCTCAGCCTTTCCTCGTAAGAGATATGATCCAGTCCACCAGTCATCCTCATTCCTCTCTGCTGGACTTGCCCCCAGAGCTCCATGTCTCTCTTGTCCTGAGGAGCCCAGAACTGGACACAGCACTCCAGCTGTGGCCTCACCAGGGCTGAGTAGAGGGGCAGGATCACCTCCCCTGACCTGCTGGCACTGCTCTTCCATCCTCATCCACCCCAGGACACCAATAGCCTTCTTGGCCACAAAGGCACTGCTGGCTCATGGACAGCTTGTTGTCCACCAGGACCCCTAGGTCCTTCTCCGCAGAGCTCCTTCCCTCAGCCTGTGCTGGTGCAAGGGGAAGAACCCTCCATTTGCCTTTGTTGAATTTCAGACAATTCCTCTCTGCCCATCTCTCCACCCCGTCAAGGTCCTTCTGAAGGGCTGCACAGCACTGTGGGCTATCAGCCACAATGCTAGTCCTCACGTGTGATTATTAATTTATGATCGATAACACACACACACACAAGTGCTACAGGAGACAGATGTAGTCCCTTCATGGTATTCCAGAATAAGAAGTGCTCCAGATCATCCTCTCCTTCCCTTCCTTCATGACATCTACTAACTCATCCATAGGGAAAAGATCATTTCCATCTAGCAATGAAAATCAAATGTCAAACTCTTCAGTGTATTATCAGACCATCCAACAGCCTGACCCTGCAAAGACTTAGCTTTAATCTTTTTGGGCTGCTAGTATCCATTTGACTCCAATCAAAGTAGAAGAGAAGCATACGCTTGAGCTTTAGCAAGGCTGGGAAATGTGGGATTAAGAGCTACTGCTTTTGTTTTGGCAAATACACAAACCACAACAAAGCACACAAGGAAAAAAGCACACATCTTTTAGCAATCCCCCCGCCCCAGTTTTCCACCCGCCTCACACAACAATAGAAATGCTCTTCCAAGGGCAGAACTCTGACAATTGCTGGGGAATTTCAGGCAAACTGTTCTATCCATTTTTCGCAGGTGTCATTTTGGCATGCTTCAAATGCCAGGCACTATTTAAGGATTTGCTTGGACATGTGCATATAGGCATCTTATTCATCTTAACAAAAGGGAACTCCACATACTTTGCTACAGAACCTCACCAAATATTTTAACTAGAAGCTACTGGATTTTCATGTATTTATTCTGTATTAAGTACCTGGGTACTTTTTCAAACCACGATTACATCTCATACATTCGTTTTTCAAAATCAATGCACTTGAAAGACTTGTTTAACTAACTGAGCATGTCCTGTCTCAGACCATTTCTTTTTCTTGTGCTGTCATAGCCATTTCCCATCCAAGTCTGTGTTGCTTGGGTGGTCAGCATTTTGGGAAAGGGAAGTCTATCACACTTTCTTCTTTTCAAAGAAGAAGCTTTGTGTCCCTACATTTTCTTATTTAGCAACCACATGCAGAGTAGAAGGAAATGCCCACCCCCCAAGATTCATTTTGGTAATGAGTACATAATGGTGTCATCTCAGTTCCCAGCACCTTAAGGGGTATGTGCATGCTCTTTGCTATCAGCGAATGAAGACTTCAAAACTCACAGTATGAGCACTCGGCTCCTGTGAGACACACAAGGGTGTGACACAGCTGCACATCTGCAACTGCTCATGCTCACATTCCTCTTCAACAGAAAAAAAGACTTCCAAGCCACTTATGAAGTGAAAGGAAAACAAAAACTGAAGTGATAAATCCCACTGGCATTTTTCAGCAGGTTTTGTGCCCCTCCTTTTTTTAAAATAAATAAAATGGAGTCCTTACTTACTTTCCATATTAAGAAGTACTATTAAAAGCAGTTACAGACCCAATTACAACCCTTTTTTTACCATTATTATGCACTACAATATTCTTTTATTTAGTTTACAGAAGAGTCTATCAGTACAGGTTGAAGAAAGAAAATGTTTAGTGCTATTTACAATTTGTTTTAAAACTCTGCTCTATACAAATTTAATTGATCAGTATGAACAATATTTTTGTAAATCTACTGCATATAAAGCATTTCATCAAAGCAGTAACAATGAATAAAATAACCTGTTTACATTTGAATGATGCCAATCATTTGGAAAAACGATTACATAGAACATCTGTAAGAGTTGTGGACACTTAAGTACAGAACACAATGTCAACCTGTGACTCAGTTTTTTAAAGGCTAAAGCTATTTATATGGAATATTGTTCTATTATACTACACGCCAATCTATATTTAACTTCTATAGTTATGTATTTTATAAGATTTTTATTAAATATATTCTACACATATTTGTAATTTCACCCAGGAAGAATTCCTTCCCAGTGAAAAAATAGAAAATCTTTTATATTTTTTAATTTTTATTTATTTTTATTTTTTACAGGTTTAGATGAAACTAGCTCATGCTTTAGTGCTGTGCAAATTTCTTTAGCATATCAACATTTGAATTATTGATATGAAATAAAAGAATGGCATCCTTTTCAATTACGCACGCCTTCAAAAATCAGCTTCTGATTTTAATACCATTGCAAGCACTAATATCAAATGCAGATTACGTAAAGAAACAAAACTAGTACTATGGCAGAAGTTTTTCTTTTTGCTTTTTAAATTTTAATAATTCTTGAAATCTCTAATGAGTAAGCATGACACTGGAGTCTAAGGTACAGATGAGAAAAATGACTGAAAAACACCAATTGCCAATATTCAAATACATAAAATTGATTAGTAAATGATGTTTTCTAACATTTATGCACAATAATAAAAGCCTATGAACTACAGGAAACTACCCCTCCCATATTAAGGCTAGGAAATGCACTCTCTGCACTTGTTTGTGCTGTCTGAATAAGCACTCAACTAACACACGAGATCGGAGTGCACACAGTAACAAAAAAATCAGTTTCATCAGCCCTCTAAAGAGTGCTTTTAAATTACAGGCACATAGTATTTTTTCTTTGTTGCAGTGAAAATATATATAGTTAGACTTGGTTTAGTTAGTATTCTGTGCCAGTTTGGCCACCGAGGTTGACTTAGGTAGAATTGACTTAACAGTTTTTCCTTTGATTTGGCCATAAGTGAGATTTGTTTTAATTATTAATATACTATTTTCCAGTGTTGCATTATACATTGTGGGTTATTACCAGATGTCTCAAATATTGTTAGAGATTACTGATGAGAAATATACTGTCAACCATATTTAGTGCAAATTGCATCTAGAAAGCTTGACTGGTTAGATCCGGTTAATGCAGATTTTTGTGGCAGCAAAAGGATTCCTGCTATAGAAAAGAACACAAACCTTTCTGGAGATTGAATTTTTTCAAAAAAGTGATGTACTGTAAGATTATTCAACAAACAAAAAGGAGGAATTGAAAAAAATACACAATTAAAGTGTTCATAGATCTTTCACTTTAAAAAAAAAAAAACTAATGAGACAGTGTTCGTGTATTATTTCAGTTCCATGGATTTACAGACAGGCTCTTCCTACAGGCGTTTGAAGCAAGGTAGGGCCTCTTCTATTCCAGCAGCATGAAAGACAAAGACTATATTACATCACACTTAGCAGGTAAAGCTAACAGGGTTTACAGGATTACACAGCAATTGCTTTCTCCAGTTTTTTCACGGTTCCTTTGACCTGCAAAGAAGAAGGAAGTTTTACTTACATGCCATTTCTAAAGCAATGAGGCTGTTCAGTGTGAGAGTATGCTTACTACAAGTCTGTTCTTTATTATTTTCAGTAAAAAAAAAAAAATTATTGTTATACACATGCACACATAACTGAAAAATAAGTCAGGACTAGCTTTTCAATAAAAACAAGAGCTTCTAAGGTCTGAGTAAGTTTCTCCACTATATAAAAATGCCAAACCAGAAAGTTAATTTCTTAGTTTTCTATAAACATGTACAAAAGCATTCCATTACCTTCTTCACAAAAGAGCACAAGGACTTGACTTTTCTCTATTACAAAATACTCAAAAAGCCTGTAAGAGACCTGAGCACTTTGCCATGTACTTGAGTAAGAAATTCCTCTAGTGCCCAGCCTACCTTGAGAGTTTGGTTCTGGCAGTGTCTCTCTAGCCACCAAATGCATCACTGTTGTTTTGCCAAAAGGAAGTTTTAGTGCTGCAAAAGGAGAAAGGAAGAGTTATTAACACATTACATCAGCCTTTTTTTCTCCAAAATACCCAGTTGAAACTAACTATAATTGGATTAGCACCTGTTCAAAAGTTCATACTGTTAGGTGTGAACTGCTTACGTAAATCAGGGACTCTGGGCATGAAAATAATTACTTAAAACACTGCATTCTTAGAGACATGATACTCCTGTCAGGAAACTTATCCTTCCTCTTTTGAGTAAAAAGTGAAATGAGCATTCATGCCAAGACTAGGGTGTTAAGCACTCTTTAATGATAAGGATGTAAAAAAGTTGCTGATTCAGCCACCAAATTGTTATTCCAAAACACTGAGCCTCTACTGCAAAACTGATTTTCCTAAAACATATTTTGATCCATGACACAGATTTTTTGAAATACAAAACGTCTGCATCTTGCCTTTTAATACTAATCTGTAACATCAGCTTCATGTGAAAAAGATCAAATTTAAAGCTTTGTAAATTAGATACAGTAGTTCTCACAATGCTGCCTTTGTGAGCTTTAGCAACACAAAATTTTTAAAAGCTGTGCCTTCCACAACTCATTCTTCTTGTGCCTGAAACTAAAATGATAATTTTTACATTCCAATTTAAGTACAAACATACACTGAACACTTAGAGTATCTTCCTTGATTGTTTTTCTGAGAAATAGAAGACAAAAGTGGTCTAAGTTTTGTCCTTCCCATCTCTAAGTGGAAAAAAAGTCAGTGATAAATGTAACAAGAATTTAATCCTTAATACACAAATAATTATGATTTGAGTAGACTTTGTCCTATCAAACTCAAGTCATAGCTCTTGTTTTCACATACAGTGAAATGACATTTTAAGTGAATAAATGAATAAGGAATGGCCAATAAACCTGAAGGCAACTGAAGCGAAAAATGCCTCTCAGTTTAATCACTACAGCAAAGATTAAAGATTCACTAATAAAAAGCCTCACTACAACACCGCTATTAAATTATGTTCATTGCCTACGTATTTATTTGAAAAAAATGCAAATTATGATTGAAACACATTCAAACACAGGTGTAAGCACACAAAGTGATACTGAACTCCACAAGATTCTTTGAAGCAGCTGTACTTCAGGAAAAGCCATCTCTATGGAAAGGCAAATCTGAAAGTTGCTTAGTTTACTTGAAGCACTGCCTGTGCCTGCAACTAGAAGCTATTGATAGCTTGAAGTCTGTCAAAGATGATGTATTTTGGGTACTTGATACCATGATACAACTGAAAGCTTTAACAGACTCTTAGTATGCTCTTTGCAAACTCCATGGAAAAGGACTGTCTTCATAACATAAACTCTTGAATTACAAAATAATCACATTATGAACATCTTTCAGAATATCAACACATTTCAGGAGACTTGATTAGTGAGTTGTGGAGATTAACTATTTACAGTAATCAAGCAGAACTATGCTAATATTTATATTAACTAATTTCAGCTAATAGTTTGCATAGTTTACACAAGTTCTTGCTAGAAATTTCCAGCTTCTTGCTTGGAGCACCATGACAGCATCTGAGCAGCCTCACCTATGCTCAGTAATCCTTTCTTGCTCTTCTCTTTGTGCTTTCACCCCTTTCTCTCACTTAAGCCAAAATTGTAATTAATTCCTTTCCCAACTGTTCAATTCCCTTGTTGTTCTGTATTTTCTATGGTCAGAACTTCTCACCCCCTTTTGGAATGTGGATGGCACATAGTGAGTTGACTTCCCTTCCCCAACAAATAAGGAAGCAAATGCTGCTGATTACCATTATCTACCAAGAAATGGAGAACTGTTGATTGTGTATTACTTCCCTGATTAATATTATTTGAAATGCAAAGTGCAGAACAAATATTTAGCTAAAGGATTAAATTTCCTGTTGGAAGCTGAACAGACTCTGCCTTGCTAGCCAGCTCCCCAGCCCTTTGCACAGGCAGGACACAACAAAACAGTGTGGCTCAAGCATTGCAGGCAAGAGCGGTGCAGCTTTACAGAGGGGTCTGTCCTACACTGCTTCCAGTGTCATTGGCTCTGCTGTTCTTGTAGTGACAGGCCATTTAGAGAAGGTATCAAAAGCAATGCTTTCTTGAAAATAAAAATTTTCACTCAAAAGCATTTTTTCCTATCAATTTCTCATTTTGAGGCATTTTAGTTTATAGGAGTCTCAAATTCAGAAACCACTACATAGACATATAAGGTAAAAGTGAACAAAAATGGACTCCAGTTAAAAAAGAAAGCACCAAATCGTTTCCTTGGAAACTTTCTTTTCACTGGATGATAAAGTGATTTTCAGTAGGTCCAAATTCCAGCCAATATTTCCTAATCACCTAAAGCAAATATAACACTAAGTGCTATAACTAAGTCAAAGAGAACTGCAGCTAGAAAAGCTTAATGAAAGTGTATTATAATAGTATAAGAAACTAAATATTGTGTTTAGCAAGAAATTTCCTCCCCCCTCCACCTCCCTTTTAAAGGTAACTAGTTCACTTAGGGTTACCTTTAACAAACACCACAAACTGAAGTAAGAGTCTTTTCAGGCTGTTTTATGAATTCCTGTTCCCCTTTCAGCTGTGTAATCTTACTCCTGATAACTTCATTAGTACTGACTTTAAGGCAGTGTTTTAGGGATTCTTTTTCTTAAGACAATACAGCAACAAAAATATTTTTGAAAAACACTACTATACATGTAAGATCCTTGGGGTAAAAACACGATGATTAAATCACAACGCATGAATGATTAAGAATGAACTAAAATGCCCTGAACCCAAGTAAGTGTTCAAAATTCATAGATCTAAGTTAATGCAAGAGTCAGGAGCATGCAGCTATTATTTTTCAGCTTAACTCATTAAATAATATATTAAATATATTAAACAAATGTTCAACATTTTTTCAGATTTAGACAAATGTCACTAAAGGGAAAAAGTGCTGGTGGTAAAGAGCAACACTCAGATGAATGGTGAAGTAAATCCCACTTGCTATCCTTGCCTGGAAATGTAGGGTAAGACTAGCATCTTTAATTGCAGAGATGATCCAAGACTTAACATTTGTCTTTCAACTCTACTCGAACTGCTACTAGCTGCACTCACTGTCACCTGGTAAAAATACAAATTAAAGAGTGAATAAAAATTTCAGAGTTCTTCCAGCTGAGCTGACAATGATCTTGTTTGTATATATAGAAGCATTAAAAATTTATATATGTGGAGAGTAAATCTATTCTATAAGTACATCACTAGGCAACACTGGGAATGGTAGAAAGTGAATCAATAGCTGTATCACCCCAGTCAATTCTTCATGCAACATCACCATAAGCAGTCCAGAAATATTATTTTCAGATTCCTCTTAACTTAAAATAAAAATTCATTGCTGATTTTGTATTATATTATATTCTCCTTTCTGTACTGCATTCAGGTACCAAATCATGAATAACTTGAACATACGAAGGAGGAGCATTAATTTGTTTTTAAACTGGCACAGAATGGAGAGTCTCATATTGTTTAGTCATTGATACAGTTGACATTCCCATTGACAAATGCTACCTACAAAAGGAAAGATGACTTAACAAATATGTGTCACACCTCTATCAAGGGTTCCCACCTAAATGCATAATAGTGGGGAAACAGTTGCCACGAGGGGGCACAGTTGAATTGCATTTCCTTAGCAAACGAAGTGAAGCCATTTACAGTTGTTTTCGCATAACTATGCAATTGTATCCCTGGGAGAGCACTGGACAGCAAGAATGCTTCCCCTCATTCTCATTCATAGGGTGTCTTCCTGCGTTGCACAAAGATTTAAAGTATTGTTTGACCAATTATCATAAAGTTTATTAAGCGCTTTAAAATACTTCAGGTATTTATTAAGTAGCTTGTCCTGCAAATGCAGTGTAAGAGAGGTGAAACAAAATAGTGCATTTAGAAAGACAACAAATAAAAGCAGCACTACAGTTTCTTTGTGTGAGAGGAGACTTGACTTAGCAGGTAGTACCTGGCAAAGTTTAACAACTTGTGGTAACAAGATGGAAAAATATGCAAAAAGGTACAATGTCACTCTATGCACAAGAAAAACAGTATAAAGCAAGCCATACTGTGATCTTGGTAAAGTAGTATTCACTGAATTGTAAATAAATATCTCCTTTGCCTAACTGTAACATGTATAATGAAAATTATTTTCATACCTCCTAATGTCACATTGCCATGAAGAAACCTCCCTTGATAAATAAGCCGCAAGATATTTGGACTGCTGACTTGTTCTTCTTCCCAATCTGAAGAGAGAGAGAATTTCCACAGTTACATTGTAATAAAAACATCTTTTGTTATTTCTCTCACCTTTACCCAGGAAGAAAATTGGGAACAGAACTCTTTTGCATAAAACACTAAAGAGGGAACACAGGCTGAAGGTACAGGAAGATAATTCAAGGCCAGCACTCCTGAAGTCTATTCTTGAATTTATTATTTGACACACATTGGGCATGGAAACACATAATTTTATGTCTGCAAGTATAAATATTACTGATGTCACAGACTGTAGGTTGTATTTAGCACATACACAAGTCCTAAAGAAAATACTTCATACATGCAAATTGCTTCCTGATTCTTGATATCCAGGCCATTCTGAAGTTTCCCAAGCCATACTCCTCATCACCAGCTAATTGACTAACTGGAGCTGTTCTCCAGCAACGGGAAGCTGCCACACACAGAGCGAGCGTGCATGTGATGGGTCACTTGAAACAGGACTCTGAGATCACAGAGCACTGAAAAAAAGCTCCAGAGGCAGCTCAGTGCCGTTCGATGATGGCCAGATCCAACCAGTTCCATGTCTGGAGGGGGCAATGACCTAAGCAGCCCCCGACCACCAGGCCACCACCACAGAGCCGGAACAGAGGCTCTCTCAGAGCACACACCCACCTATACATTTTAAGGAGCTTCTCAAAGGCCCATCCACGGATGTTTTTATGTTGCAAACAGTGGTTCAAAAAAAAGTAAGCATGCATTTTCCTATAATGCTTTAGCCATCATAAATAAACGATAAGCTTAAATGGTCTTTTCCTACTCTTTTTCCATTCCCTGTCACAATGTGAAGAACAAATAAATATGCACTTCGCTTTCAGAACAAGTATCATAAAGCCTTGAAATGTTGAATTTAAATGGTCTCTCTGGGAATACAGTGTCTTCTGTTTCTTAGATGACCAGATATCTGGCAACAGTCATTCACAAATGTCCTCTCTTTCTGCTTTTGTAGTGTTTATATAGCAAAATGAATATTCAGCAAGGGATCAGGACAAGCCACAGAAACCAACCTGTTCACTGGGAACATACAATTAACATACAGGCAATAGCAACTGGCACCACAAAAGGAAAAGAACTGAAAAGGGGAAGCATTTAAAACAAAAGCCACAGCTGCAGAGTGTACGGAAGAGGCATCTGGTGCAAAAAGCAAGCAGGCAGAGACTGGGCAGCAGGAGCCATCTCAGCCCCAGAACATGGCAGGGGCAAGGCTGCTACCAGCAGCAGAAGCTGCAACACTCCCAGGTGCTCCCATGTGCCTAGTTTATAAGATTAGATCAAATTAGGCAACCAAAGCTATTTGAATTTCAAATATTTCCACTTAGGGTCTGATTCAATTGTCTTGCAATTCAAGCACATGCGTGTTCTGCTGTGCTGTGAAGTGGGCTACATCAAGGATCTGAATTATCGCACTGCTACCATAACAGTTTTGGTTTGTTTTTTTTACTCCATGCAGTCTGAACTCCACTATACTGTGGCTGTAAAGAGAAGAAATTCAGCCAGTTGACAGTGCCATAATGATGTAAAACCACAACCAAAAGAAGACAGACTAGATTTTGGCACAGGTACTTTCTCACTGTTAAGCTGCCAAGTTACCCATCCTTTTAATTTCTACTTCTTGGCTGGAAGTCTGAAACATTTCTTTCTGACATGAATTCAAATTTTAATTTCCACCAATGACTAAATGAGCCAAGGACTCACTGAATCTAACTTTTTTTTTTAAGTTCAGATAATTGCTGTACAAGAAAGAAGTTAATATTATTTAGAATAAATTGGGGAGGGGAAGAAGAGAACAAGTAACCTACCTAGACGATATGCATTAAAATAAATTTGGCATGTTCTATTGAAAGTCAAGAGATCCTTAATTAAAACTGTATTGCCAAAAGAGAGGGAGAGGTTTGCCTTAATCCTGCCAGCATGTGACTGAGGTCATTTCATTCTTTTTTTCCCCACAAGATCATGACAAGTCAAAATGGTGGTAAAAACAATTGTAACATCTCTGTTTCAAGGATACTTTAGTCCTCATCAAGATTTCTCAGTCCTGTAGCAAAGAGGAGCACTCTCAGTCTGAAAACAGCTAATAGGCTAATGTTTGTGAAAATCTACATGCTATTCTGAAGTGAGATTTTTTTTTTTATGTCTTTTAAATTGAGACTATTCTTCTTTGCAAAGACAATTTAATATTCATCAAAATTTAGAGCACTCCCTCAGGACAGCAAGTATTTGAACTGAGGTTTCCATGTCTGGTTCTACTTTTTTTTAAAGAAGAGATTTTAAAGTCTGGGTTTCTTCCCAACTCTAAACTCAGAATCTGCAACTTTCAAGCTCTTCACAAGACTGTGAACATGACATCACATGTTCAGGCATAAACTTGAGTAAGAAAAAAAAGTCCAGTTCTACCTTTACTAATTCAGATAAATGTACACAAAGGACATTTGGTTATGACAACTATATTATAGGCACATATTAAAATACGTACAGCACAGATGCTACGTTAACCTGTTTTTAAATTGTTTTACATCTGTATCTAATACTTCAGAGGACTTAAAACCTCCTCCTTCATTACATATTTTACTAAATACATAATACTGCATCCCAGCAAATCAAACAGCAAACTGAACTTTTTTCCTGACCTCAAAGACCAGTTTAAGGCCTAAAATACCGATAATCACCATTAACTTTTTGGCATAAACTATCATCCACCATATGTCTTTGACAAAGGCACCACAGAAACAGCTAGTGCAATGTTTTAGTTTGTCTAAATAGTAGTCTTTTTAACATCAAAACAGTAACCCAAATGAAGTCCCGTACCAAAAGAAGCATTTTCTTTCATCGTATGTAATGCTATGTCTGTGTTTTGGCTATTTTCCCATGAAATCATAGTCGCGGAGAACAGAAGCACTTTGTTTTGGGGAACTATTCACATATGTGAATACACATCTTAAGTTCTCAAGTCCATTTTCCAAAGCCAGTATTCCTGCATGACACCAAGTATATTCACATAAACAACATCCAGTCTTTTAATGTCTCCTTAAAATGGGTTTTTGTATTTGTTTTTTTCCTGGAAAAATATTGGTATTACAGATCCTTTCCAAGATAAGGCAGTAAGGAAAAAGTACTTCAGACTCAATTTCACTAATGCATTCCTGTGACTTCCCATGTTTTATTTTAGCTGTCCTCACGTAAGAGGTTTTATATCTCCGACATTTCCTCACACTTACCAGATCCTCTAACATGATTGATCAAGAAAAGTGTTTAAAGATAGGGGGAAAGAAGTACTTCAGTTTGGGTAAGCAAATTTTAGAATTAAAGTAGGAAACAGTCCTGATACCTAATAATCTGCCCAGCTGGAGGAACCATGAAAAAGAAGGCAAGATAACTGTATTTCTATAAAAATCTTTGTCCAGATAGTGAATAAACATACTGAGATCAGTTTATTGACATTTTAGTCTGAATATACAGGGAAGCTCCTCGCTCACCAGTTAAAAAGCCAAAGCCACACAGCTACTCACCCATTGGCCAGTTGTCATACACATGTTTTGCAATATCTGCAGCAGAGTCATTCGGTGAAAACAGGAACTCTTTTGTTTTCCCGCTTACCAAGATGAGGCGCAAATTTATCTGGTAAAAAACCCCAAAACATCAGCATTAGGAAAGCTTACAGAGACAACTTAAATTATTTATTTTTTTAAAGTTACTAAAAAATTGTCATTGGTTTTGGAAGACTGATCCAAATTATTTGAGAAAACAGTTTAACATGTTAACATATGTTAAAAAGAGGGTCAAAGAGGTCAATAAAATGTTGTTCACATACCCATAATCTAGGAAGATTAAATTTGAACAGCTGGCATTTTTGATTATAAACATCAGAAGATTCTGATAGGGATTGAATCAACTGTGCCAGTAAAAAATAGCTTTCAATAGGGTAGAAACATATTCCAGCAAGGACACATAAGCAACACAGCTCCTGAATGAGGAGGAAAAATATAAACCTGAAAAATTAACTTGAACAGAGAGCATTAAAATATCAAAATCTGCACCTGAATAGCCTGTGAGCATAAATAAAAGCCCTAGAACGCTCCCTCTCAGTCTCAGCCAGTGCATCTCCTACAAAATGCCAGGGAATCAGACAGTATCCTTCCTTGCTCCCAGCTGCCACAAAGTTTGAATCCCTCTGCCAGTCTTCTGAATCCAAAACTTTGTCCCACCACTGTCCTTCACTACAAGCAAAGTGAGGTCCACATGCAACACAGTAATAACATCACACCATAATTTTTCTTTTATTAATTTCCTCCATATAACCACCGGCACCTTCAGCCATAATTTTCCTCTCTTCTATTTGCAAATTACAGAATATAATTTCTTTTCCATAGCATTAAAATAACACATATAAAGAGCTCACTATGACATTATTTACAATGCAAAAGAGATTAAATTTTGGCTCCTCAAGCAACTGGTAGCAAGGTCATAAAATACGTTTGGGTAGCTAGCACACAGCAATGCCCATGGCAAGAAGGAGTTTAGCTGCTGTTGTACTTTGACCTACAAGCTCACATTTCATCAACTTTCAGGGAGACTTTAGCAGACTAACTGCTTGGATACTTTTTTCCAAGTCACACTCTCAAACTGCGGCTCTCACTTTAGGTAAGTTGCGACAAAGGTTTCTTTGTTGGAATTCAGTAAACTGTTTTCTACATCAAATATCAAGTGAAAAATTTACAGCAATGTCCAAGTTTTCTAGACTTCTTGAAAAAATCTCAGTGCATCATATCCACTGAACATGAGAGCCCTGCCTCAGTTACCTACTCTCCACTTATTTCACAAGCTCTCTAGACAGATCATCTATGCCCTCTTGAATGCTTTGGCTTGGATTCATCCTACCTATCTTTAAGCACCTAATGGAGGTATCCAAATTACAATCTCTATCATCCAGCACACTTCAAGGTCAATGAGGGAAATGACCCCTCCTAAAAGCAATTCAGTGTCTATTTCAAAGTGTAGCAAATATAAAAAGAGTGAGCATAAAAGGCTAGGTTCTCCTCCCTGTCCTCCTACTAACACCCTTTGGAAAATACAAGCTCTCCCATCAGCCCAGGAAAGCAGCCAAGTGGCAGCTGTCTCTGAGAAAGCACCCCAGCCACTCCAAGAGTATCACTGCATACCAGGAAATTGCAAAAAAACTTGAAGGAGAGAAACTGAGGGAATGCTGTTTAGTCAAAGACAATTCTTCATAAAACTCAGAATACATTTGGCTATACACAATAAAGTTTTGTTTTCTTCGATATTTCCACAGTGACTAAGGAATTATTTTCAAATTTCACCAAAAACCTGACTACTGTGATGAAACTACAGCTTCAAAAAGTTGGACTATGTTCAGGGGTTGTTTTGCTTCTATTGTCTTCCAGTTTCAGTATTTTGCCTCCCTTTATTGTCTTCACCTGTGTATGTGTAGACAACAACCACACATACAGTTTCTTTAGCTGGACGACCCTAGATAAGCTCTTCAAGCCTTCTCTAGTGAGACACCTATTCCCCCTTTCATCCTAGGAGCCTGTCTCTGCACAATTTCTTCTATTTTCTCCTCAAACAAATGACTATTTCTGAAGCATACTACATGATGTCTCGCCAGATGCTTGTATAACACCACCAGTAATTTCCTCTGTCTACTGGAAACATCTTCTGTGACTGTGTCCCAAGAGCACATATACCTTCTTCATTAACTGCACCACGCTGTTCGCTCCGTTACTTTGTACCCTTTTCTACTTTGATCCTTTCAATTATTCAGCCTCCAAGCTTTTATCTTGGCTGTATCACCCTAAAGCACATAGCTCCAAATTTCATCCCACTCCTATTATTCCATCCCTCAGAGAGAAAGGAGGCTAGGTGTAAAGAAGTATTCTGCATCACAAAGATGTTTCAGATTTCCCTCATGTCTGGGCACCGGACCCAAGAAATCCCCCAAAAAGTTCTTCTTTCTCTCTACATTACAAGCACTTTTCAAACATCATCTCATCAACAAATTCTAGCAGCAAGACGTCTTTACACTTACCTTTGTCATTAAATGAGTCAGGAAACATCAAAATTGATCTGACAGTTGTTTCGTAATGAATCTAATAACAAGCTGTCTCTGAACTGCCTCCCCCCCCTCTCAGCTAGGTCCTTTATATCAGGCTCACAGACACACAGTTTCTCTAATACATTTTAATTTCTCCTGTTTAACCAACAGACTGCAAAACAGCACCACATCAGTTACTAAGTATATATTCAGATGACACTATAAAAATGTGCATATAGCAAGTAAGTTCTTTTCATCAGTTTGCCATGCCCTAGCCTTTGGAAGTGGGGTGTACTGCATTTGATTCCACTCTCTCTATACCTCATTATCTTTAATTATTTTTTAAGCATTAATGCATCTCATTACAATATCAACATACTGCCAAAAATTTAGGAAGTTCAGACCACATCACAAACTGTTACTTGGAGTTGGAATTGGCTGCCTGTTTAAAAGAACAAACAAACCAATCCCAGATTTTCAGCATCAGTGCCTACTGTAGCTTCTTCACCAGAAGCCCTTTTACCTCTCACTCCAATTCCCCATATCCACTTCCTATACTTTGACTGGCTCATGAGACACCCCCCTTAGCTTGCTCCCTCTGGCTAGGCAGTTCCCAAACTCTGAATTTATACCGTTTATCTAAGGATTTATTTTGCTTCATCTGTGTGTGGTTTAGCTGTGGTGTGCGTTACCTGTTTTGAAGACCATAGCACTTTCCTAGGCAGTAGATATAACACCAAACCATCCACTCGCTAGAACTACCTGGTTTGGATCCTACAAGGAGATGACTAAAAAAAACCCCAAAAGATTAGCCCTGCTCAGCACTTAAAAGTATGATTATGGCACTGCATTAACAAAGAAGTGATGTTCTTCTTCCACTATAACATTAGGGAGACACATTTCTTTTTAATCTCCCTACTGAGTTTTGAGATCACCAGGCACACTAAAGTGAATGCAGAAAGGAGATGAGTATCACTAAAAAATAACCAAAACTAACTTGGCTTCCTGGAAAATTTGATTAAGTCAGATCTCTGCAGTTATTATACATCATAAAATCAATATAAGCAACATGAGGGGGAAAAAAAAAAAAGAGTGAAAAGTGTTAGCGCCTTCTTTCCCCCTACCTCTCCAAGACAGATAAGGTTCTTGTTGCTGAAGAACATTTCTTACAGTCTTACTATGAAATATAAAAGGCACATTGAGATAAGATAATAATTTTACAACGTATATTACAAAGTATGTGTAAAACACAGGATTAATATTTTTATTAAAAAGAAACCCGCCACATATCAGGAGAAGCTCAAAATGAATTTTTAAGTCAGTCAATCAGATGTTACATCAAGTGCAAAGAAACAGCTGTTCTAATGAAAGGTTCAAGTGTTTTCTTATTTATAGTACAGCATGCCACCAACACATCTAGTTTGCATGTTTGTCTCTCTCTCTAAATTATATATATATATATATATGTTTCTTAATCTTGGCTTGAAAGAATTTTAGTCTTGAGTTGCATATCACACTACCCCAAAGGGTTTGAAGCAAATAATCCCACAATTTGCCTTTAAATTTAGACTCTTAATCTCATTTCCCTCAAGAATATTGGGAAATTTAACAACCTGCAACTGCTGTACTACTTAATCTTGCAAACAAACTATAGGGGATCTGAAAAAAATATTTCTGGCAAAATTCTAGAAATCTCAGAACTAAAAGAAGAAAGAGAAAAGATAAGAGCATATGTGTATACACCATTACTCGAAGTGCAGAAAAAAAATCTTGTTTAAGTAGAGGAATTTTGACACAAAAGCATCAAATTTTAATTTTTCAAGTTAAGAAATGATTCTTAGTAATCTTAGCTATCCTGTATCCTATTTCCTACATTAAAAGCTACCAAGGAGGTTGTATCTGTATTCCTCGTATGCTTAAAGCCCCTGCACCTATTCTTGTTAAGTGTCTTGGTCTCCAGAGACTTCTGCAATTCTCATGGCCTTGACAAGTTTGCTCTTCAACTGGGGATGTTACAACAATCATCCTGATTATGGTTTTTCTTTTTTTCGGGGTACCAAAGGGAGTTCCAGCCTTTTGCTACAACAAAGCGATATGGATAATATCCTCACACTTCTGCATTGTAGTACCAACTGCATGCAACATTACTGCTGAAAGACCCCAAGGGCAGCCAGAGTATCAGAAGGATTAAATACAATTTGTGGACTACATCCCCTCTGCAGTTATGTAATAGCACATTCTGTTTGTGATCTCGAGCATGCAAACCTCACCCTCTCCCTCTCACCCCAATCTCATAATCACAGCTCCAGTAACTACCCCATCAGTTGCACTGCATACACAATAAAAATTTTCAGTGTAGATTATATTCTGCAAACAACGACAACAAAAAACCCCACTATCAAATAGAAAACCACCCATAAAATAAAATTATATTTATGAAAAGATTATAGTAACAACTGTGACCACAACTTCTGGAAGAGAATTAGGGTCACATATATGCTGATGTAGAACAAGTTGTGTTTTCTCTGTTCTAGGCATCTTCAAAATTTGTTCATTCTTTAAGGCATACCTACAAAACACCTTAGTGCCACCGTGCTTCTAATTTCACAGCTAATATTATAAAAATGGGAAGTCATTTTAATATTAATAAACATTGTGTATGTTGTAAACCTCATTTCTCAATTTTTAAGTGACTTCCCATGTATTCAGTTAAACAAGCTAGTTTGTTATCAACTTTATGCTCCAGTAGCAGCTTAAGATTGCCCCCCATTTTACAATTAAAATGCAGAGAAGGAAAAGTGTCATATCACTACATGCTATGCAGCCCCAAGTTTAAACTAACTGCTTTTCTTTAGCTGTTGTAAGATTGAAATACATACACAAAACAATTTTTTCCTCAATATCCAACACACTTATTTCTTACAATAATGAACTTGAACAAGAACATAAGTTGATTCTCTAAAGACACATTAAGGTTTCCTAATGGCTCTAGGCCAAAGAGAAACCTCCTAGCTCCACTTTAGTGACTGAATTCCACCAGATTTACATACAAGGTTGAACCAAGCCCAAATAACAGTCTAAGCATCACAGAAGCATCACACAAGCCAAGTCAGCAGGGACCTGCAGGTTCTGGACACCAGGTCACTCCTGGAGTGCATCCACCTGAATATAATGAAGAACTTCAGTTTTTACATGTCCTGGAAGTCTGTAGAACCTAAACAGTTTCACTGAGTGCTTTCTTCTCATTCCCAGCTTAAATTTATTCTTGAATACATTACACTCACCCATGCCACACATACATCATGCTTTAGCCAAAAAAACCTTGTGGTTTTGATGGCTTTCTTCTACATCTGCAGACAAGGACACACTTTGCTAAAATTAACAAGCAAACGTTTTCCTCATTAAAAGGCTGGCCCTTGGTGGGAACACTGCCTTCAGAATTCTGAAGCACATCAACAGAGATTAAGGTAACTGGGCTTGGTAGGCCTAGAGGGGACCTGTTAGCAGCCTTCCCATGCCTAAATTACCAAAACAAGGACCTCTTTACTGAAGTCCAAGACAGAAGACCAGCAGACAATGGTCATAAATGGAAACAAGAGACTCTGAACTGTGATAAGGTAGAAAGTTTTCTTTGAGGATCTCAAAACAGTGGTCACTCAGAGATGCTCTGGAAGCTCTGGCCTTGCGGATTTTCAAGGTCCAACCGACAAAGCCCCAAGCAATCTGATCTGAATTCAGTGGTGACCCTGCTTCCAGCAGAAGTTTGGGCTGGAAAATTGCTCAAGGTCCTTTACAAAGCAAACGATTCCACAATCCACTTTAATCCATATCTGCTTTAGTTTTGTTTAAACTTTCTTAAGTATGCATAATTAGAATGATACACAGTATTTCAGGAATTTATAAAATGATACTGGAACCTTCTTAAATCGACTGCAAAAGCCTCTCCATTTTCAATACAAACATCACAACTGTCTTACATTTCTAATGCAGTAATCTTGCAATGCTCTTCTCTAGCCCAGTTGTTTCTAAGACATAAGCTTTCAAGCTTGCATTTCAAAATACAGCTTTTAACCACCCATGATGCACAGGATATTTTTATTTTAATTCAATTAATTCTCTTCCTATTAATTCAGTCTTTGAGGTAACCCCGTCTCCACACAACACCACAATCATCTTCTATACTATTCATCATCAACAAATTTCATCAGCGTACTGATTTTCCTTGTGCTAGTGGCATAAACAAAAACATTAGTAAGACAGCTGGTCCCAAAATTATCTTCAAGGAATTCCACTAAGCATAACTGACAGCCTGACACTTACATCCTGAACACTGTACCTTACCATCTTCTCCACCCAAGTCACACACTCAATCAAACTCTGCCTTCCCCAACTGATCCCTTCCTACGCAACATCAACTATTCACTGAAGTCCAGGCAGATTACACCTCTTCTGCATTTCCCTCATGTGGAAAACACTCTCCTTCCAAAGAAAATTGGCTGATGAATCTGTCATGATCTAGTCTGGATAAATAGCAATCATGAATTTTATTCCATTTTTTCTTCTCTGCTCCTTCTCAGCATCCTTCCTGAGGTGGTTATTCATCTGTCAAGTTCAAAGTCTCTCTTCACATTTTTTCATTCATCTAGCACACAGATATTTTATAGCTTAATGTCTTCAACCTGAAGAAACACCAAGCATGCAAATTCCTCAGATACACTCCTTATTACTAACCCAGTACATTTAGTTCCATCAGCATCTGCCTCCTTGAAATCCAAAGCCTTTACATATACTCCTGCTTTGTTTATTCTTCCATTTGCTTTTAACTGTATCAGTTCATGGTCATTGAATCTATGTCATTTCCCCAAGCAGCCTTCTGAACGCTTCCGGAACTTTCAGGGAATCTGAGACACATCTAGAATAATAATATTAGCTCCTTTTCAGCCAAGAAACTAGCTGGTAGAGAGACTGAGGTGCACAAGGTAAGAAAGTAAGAGAGCAAAAGTATGAATTTGTAGCCCAACAGTGCAAGCATTCTTGACGACAGAGAAGACGTCCTTGATCCTGGACTCTTCTTCAAGAGTCACTTGGTAAAATAAATAAAACTACAGTTCTCATGAATCACACTTCTAGACACCTATTTTCATCAGATACTTCATAGGAAATACAGGTAACTTAACCACACTTCCTCAACTGAACACCTAAAATTTACACTCGGCAACACTCAGAACCTCTGCATTTAGCTTTGCTCTACCCCTACAGCACCTTGCGGCACCTATAATAAATTTACTTCGTATCATGAAAAAAAGATTGACATGGAACATAAGAAACATGAATTGTCCACATGAATGAACAATGCTCTGAAGTTTCATTGCCAGCTGCGTCACTCGTTCAAAGCCACACCACTTGTGAAAGTAGGGTAACCCCAACATGACACCAGGTAAACGTGACAGCACCCTGCATCACTCTATTCAAGGCTAAGGTGAACTTCATACCAGTTCCAATGACACACTCACCTTTAGATTACTACAAAGTGAAACAAATATGGTTTTATGTGCAACTGCTTTCTCAAACAAGGAATGGCTAAGGCAGCTTTGCACTGCTAAAAATTTAGTTAAGCAAATTTCAGAAACTTGAAGTGAAAAGAAAGAGAAAACCGAAAAAAGAGCATAAACAAATTTTATTTAAAGGGGAAAAAAAAGCAAAATCCTATAAGCATTTAACTCAATAGCTATGATAGAACTAGCTGTTTCTATGGAAACCATGACACTCTTGAACTTAGAATCCTAGTGGCTTGGTCACACTTCATGCATTTCCTCACTTCAGTTCAAATAACACAGGAACAATGGCAATATCCTTCTATGAGTTCCAGGGTTATGTTTTCAGAAGAAATATCTAGGAAACAGTGTTCTTCAAAATAAATTAATACAGCCACTATGATAAATAACCAGTAAAATACAATGGATTTCAGTCATGTTTACATACCATTTCCTTTACTATCCTGACTATTTGCATTCCTGAAACAATTGTGGGTTGGTTTGGTTTTTTGGATTTTCATGGAGAGGGATGAGGTAAACACAAGACATCAATGTGTCTGCTGGAACTAATTAAAAACTAAGGCTTTTCACTGAAAAATCAATTTTAATAAGAGTAAAAACCAGAATAATAACTTTTTCTTACAACATACTGGTTCTATAAGCAAAAGGGGTTTTTTATGATTTAATGAAATAAGACTCCAACACAGAATAATTTCTCACTCAGCAGTACAACAAAACTGAGCCACTCCTTTACCTGAAACGAGGCAAGTACCTGGTCTTCTCAGCTCAAACGGAATTTTGGCTACTGCATCCCAAGTACATACTTCAGTCATAAACTGTCTTCTGCTGCCCTTCACGAGAATTCATTCTGACAGGGAAGACTCAAAGACCTACTCTGATTACTCATTAGCCATAGTCCGGGCAGCTTCACCCTGCACATGTTATAATTGTCTTAGTCCATCATGATTATAATGTGCAAATTACAAGACACAGAAGACCTTTAACTTGTCTTTAACACGTCAGAAGACCAGGAGACTTAATATAAATACGTAGCAAAAAATGCAGAAAGTAAGCCACGTGGCATTCAAGTTTGCTATTTTCAAAGTTCATCCTTTCAACTCTGTGTTGGAATAAGTGTATTTTCACTGAGGAATAAAGTGACTAAAACACAAAACAGAGAAATTTAAATACTCAGATTAACATGAAATTTTGGTAGAGACAATTTTAGCAACTGGTATACCACGCTGAGCCAGTCAGTTCCAAACACAAGAGTGGAAACAGCAGTAAAATCGCATCAAATGTCAACGCCCACAAGAGAAGTTCATGCTTGCAGGCTGAACCAGTTAGCTCTGGTCAGCACGGCCACAGTGAGGTGCTTTGGTAACTACGGTGGTTTACAGCTTCTGTTCTCAGGAGGGACCCATAAAACAGGAACCAGGCCATCCTGCTGTGACATATCCTGAGGTCCCTGGCCTACAGTACATGGAGTTACTGCTGAAGCTCCAACACAGGCGTTTGTATGACTTCTTCAGAACTTACATATAATAATAGCAGAGAAGAGCATTCCAGGGTTTCTTTCTGAAGTGGGAAAGAGTGTGAACAGAAGAGAGAGAGAAGGTGTCTGTTTCTATATTTTCAATCTCTTCTCCCTAAAAATATCTTTTAATGACACACATCCCAATGTTTGACTCCAGAATTTAAAAGTGAAATCAGCGTGTACCATCTATGTTATCATTCTGCCATCTCTTCTCAAGAGCTGCCCCTGGATAAGCCCAACACCTTGTTTTCACCCTCTCCTATCAAGCTGATTAGAAATCCACCACACAAATACGATTAATGATAATTCTAGTCACTTAAATTTGGATTTAATTCTGCTATAACTCAATAATTGTTCTAATGTGTTCTGTAGAAAGAATATTTATATATTATTTTAAAATATTATTTAGGACAGTACAACGGCATCTTTTAAAAGACTGATGCAAGGCCACCAAGTCTGTGGACACTTATGTTGTGAAATGTCTAACATCTCCAGTTTGAAACTGAACACTACTGCTGCTGCTAACAAAGGAGAACATATAATTCCAAGGAACCAGTTCCATACATAGCTACTTTTTCCAAGTGCAAGTGGCAGACAGATACTCTCTACCCCTTCATAATCCCCAATTATTTTTTCTTACCTTTAGCCAACTTTGTAGGGCACAATTTGATTTAACCATGTACCTAGAAGACTACCTAGATTGGAAGGTATTACAATTTTATAACCCACACAGGTCAGACCATAGACAAAAGTCAAAGCAGTCTTCCAGTTATAGCCTGGATGAAAACAAACATCAGCTTCAATTTGACCAAAACTGAAGCTCATTGAGGGAAAAAAAAGTGAACACAAAGAAAACATTAAAGATACATGAAAAAAATGGACATTTCAAGGAAGCTGCTATTTACTGGAGCAATCAAAACAATTATAATTCCAAGCAGCACATATTCATGGATATCATCTAGTTCCACATCCTAATTTTCAGGAGAAAAGTTTGGTGTTTTTTTAATGTTTTTTGTTTGTTTTTAAACAAAGTTTTAAAACATGATTTTTCATAGTTAAACATAATAAAGATGCATCAGGCTCTCCACATTCCTGAGCTAGACTTTATTGCAGAAGTCCAACTGCTCCTCCCTCTGCTTCTGCTTTCTACCATGTGAGACAGGAACACCAGCTAAGGATCACTTCAGGGTATATATTCGTGTACACAAACATATATATGAAAAGACACAAGTAACTAGCCAATTCAGAAAATCTCTTTGGAAATCTTTAAATAAGGAAAAAAAGCATTTATTTAAAAAGGAAAAAAAAACCCCAAACATAAAACAAACGAAAACATACAAACCCACAAAAAAATCACCCCACTGCCCTGGAAATGAATGGTCTACTCCTTACATATGAGAGCATAAAGATCCATGAGATCTTACTCATGAAGATTATGGCGTGAGATTATACTTCTTCTCAGAAACAAACTGATCTTCAACACAAAGCCTATTTTTAAAATGTGCTACTCTTCAGGCCTCCCAAAAAGGGACAATAGTACAAAAATACAAGTACAAAATACAAGTACAAAAATAGCCTGATTTGGAGCAGAAGAAAAATAATACAAGAGCAAGCAAACAACCCAACCTTCTGAATCCAATTTTATCTTCTCTTTTCTCTTCCAATAACTGTTGCATTATATGTTTTTTAATACAGTTTACTGTGCAGTACAGAAAACACCACACTGTGACTAAGTAGGAGATTATAGCTAAAATAAGTACTATTTGCCATTTAAAGTAAACACACCTTGAAAAAAATCTTAGGAAAAAAAAGTCACTCCATAAAGACAAATAAAGAGTGACATGGTCCTCTGGAAGTCCCCTCAGATCAACTCTGAGCTATTAATAAATACACTGCGTGAATAAAAAAAAAACACTTTCCTAAGATTTTTCAGGACCTACATCCCAATGGAAATACCAGCAATAGGAGGTCAAGTTTGCAGCTTCTCACTTCAGAGTCATACTGGGACTCTGCTGACAGGTCCTTTAACTTGGGCAGCACCAAAGCATTAAACTTTTCAGGCCTTGAGAGTGCATGTGAAAAACAAAATAAGAAAAAAATCTTCATCTTTTAAAACATGAAAGAGGCAAAGAGTTGCACCTTGACTTAGAGATGTATTTCAGTGCACTTGGGTGGGAATACCATAAAATTAAATTTTTATTAATAGCTACCAATTCCTGGCTTCTCTGGGCTTACTGTGTATCATGGCAATCAGCCAAAGTTTTGCCATTCCGAAGCACTGTATAAATCACTGAGCTGTGATAATCAAAGGCAAGAGACAGGGCATTATACATTTTTGTCTCTGATGCAAAATATAGCTCACATTTTAATCCAAATGGATATTGCAGTGACCAGAGATCTCATTTACTGAAGCAAAACCAAGCAACTGAGATACGAATGAGAACACAACCTTTTCTAATTGTTTTCCTCCTAAAATAGCCCAGAGAAAACACTGAATTATGTGATAAAAATCAAGGATTTTGATGCTGATGCCCATTTATTCAGAATACAATTCTTCAAGAGCAAACAGCTTGACTTTGACCTCCGCCTGTACTTCTCAGAATAGAATAATGAACACTTTCTTTCCTTTTTTTCCTTCCTCAATGAGTTACCCTTAATGTTCAACAAAAATTTAAGTCATGTTTATAGAAAGCTTACATGTCTTTCTTCTATTTAAACATTACGGCACTAATGCATCCCCAAGCTAAGTTTGCTGAAGTCAACTGACTGAAGTTAATGGAATGACATCACAAATAAGGTCTGATCCAGTTATTTACTGTGCTCTGCATTCCTTGTTGAACACTAAAAGGCACAGCTTATCCACCTTTCTTTCTGAAGCCAGTCAAGTGCTTGTGTTGTTCCAACCAGCTGTCAGTCTAAGGGTAATTCTTATTCTGTTTCCAGCATGAAGAGCACTAGCACATCCAGACTGCCTATTAATGACTAAAAGAGTTAAAGCTGCCCTTTCATTTTGGTCTCCTCCTTTTCCAGAATTGGTAAGACTTCTATAGGAGAGTCAGAAACATACAATTTACCAGCTGTTAACTTACCACTCAACTTCCTTGAATGATCTAGTTCCTGATGCAGTATTCCTTTATGACTACCCCACGGCTTTGTGAAGCACTTACCACAGTAGGCAAGGCCTTCCAAAGCAGACTGTGTCTGCCTGGCAAGGTACCTTAACCTTTTTCATTCACACAAGAGTTTTCTTCAAAGAAAATCAGATTTTAGTGAAGATGGAGAAAAAAATAATTTATAAGAAAAGCTTTCTAGAGCTTTCTTCCATCTTCATTTGTCTTATATGCCCAGAGTCTACACAAAAAGCATCAAATTACATAAAAATGCTTCATTCCAGCCCTTCAGAAAAATCTATCTTCATACAAATAGCACAAATTTAAGACCCAATTGATATTCAGGCATCTTCTATGCATAAATATCCTCTTGGTCTAGGATCTCACTAAATCTTTACCATGAGGAGAGAACAGTGATGCCTTCTTGAAGGCAATACAGTCTTTTAATCAGTAGTGATTATAAGTAACACCAGTCACGGCTCTCAGTTCTTACTGCATCAACAACTACATGATAACAAGCCATCTGCTCTGTGTCAAAGCAGTGAGTAAGGTTGGCTTCTGTGAATCTGGGGCAACATGTGTTCTAGCTTGCATCTTAATTATGGTTTACAAAACACTACGTATGGACAACCACAGAGGTATGTCATTGACAGCTCCCCAAGTAGCTATGATTCTTACCTTTAAAGCAAAAAGGAATTAGTATTTCTTCCCAGAACTAATTTGTTTGAATCTATATACATAGGCAACAGGAGAATACATACTTTAACATGCTCTTCTTCTCATACATTGCGACTTTCGCTAGAATAAAATAATTTTAGACCTAAGTCATATTCCAAATCCTTCATTTTCCTGTCCTCATGTTTTTGCACATGTGATTAATACAGAAAGCACACAGTACTCGCCACCTCCACATGTCCAAGTCCTCCAAGACCTGGAGATGACTCGATTGGAGATGACCTGACCCTCTTCTCGTTTTCGTTTCTTGGGTACTCTTGAGTTTTTTAGGATAGCTATTTGTTATGCTTGACATATAATATTACTTCCAGGCTGCAGGACAGATGCTGATTTAAAATTAAGAGTGTTTTATTAATAGTTCCACAAATGCTATAAAAGGTTTCAAAGACCCTCTAACCCTCTATTTTCATTAAGGAAAAGGCATGACAGCCTGGAGGGACAGCATCAACTGACCATCTTATGAAAATTCTCACTGGCACCACTGCTTATAAGTAGCTATAGTTAGAGAAGAATGATTCCCCAGACAATTACTAAACTTCTGTATTTATCTCAATTGAAGCATTACTTTGATGCTTTGATTACTTTGATGTTACAAGAAACAAAATAACCTCTCCCAAAAACTAACAAGCCAGAAGGTTGTCTTTCTTATTGCGGTTCAACATGTTCAGCTTAAGAGTTGTGGACAGATGTCCATGTCAGCAACAATGACCAATCTTTAACACAAATTAAATTTATATATATATAGGCATCTTTTCATTAGAGGGAAGAAAGATGCTACAGTTTTGCATTTCCTGTCATGACATAATAAAGTTAATGGAACCACGCTTTTGGAGAGAAGAGGATAAGAACAGAATTTAGCAAGCTCTCTGTCAGAAGACACAACAACCATTAGTACAAATCTTTTCTTACAGAAATATGTATATATATATATTGGCTGAATGTCAATTCTGTGCATACAACCTGATGCTAACAGCGTTACGGTTCAAAAGTTTCCAGTTATCAGGCAAATTATTTTCTAGCTAATTACCAAGTCAAAATTGCAGCACAGCAGTAGAATTGTAGATATAACTACTTCTTACAAAGGGTCTAGCACATACACACAAGACAGCCTAGAAAAATACAGCTGCTCTATAGGAAGAGAATGAAGGTCCACAAAGTCAGATCTATTACATTCTTCCCTCTCAGATTGGGAGACAAATAATTATACAACGCTGAAAGGAAGATCTGCCATTTAGAAAGAAAAGTGTATTTGTCATACAAAACAGCTATCAAGAAAACTATTGTCTTAAGTTACGCATGGCTTGGGCGACTATTCAGCAGAGAGTCAATCAGCATCAACCTACGACAAGTAATACTGTCCCTTACTGGTGCCAGACACAGTTATGGCATCATCTACTTTTCACACTGACATTCTCATTCAGAAATTTCTTTTCAACAAACATAATGAATTTTCATGTGCATATAAATAGTCCATTGATTACTTCAATAAGCAAGGCTTGCAACAAACAGCCCATCAGATCATACCAAGTAAGTGTTATACGAACACTATGCAATATTTACACAACAAATCAAGGATCTGAGAAGCTGGATAAGCGTACACTGCTGGATACTGTCTAGGATCTAAACATCACCACATTACACAAACATTCAATCTTGTCATCTTGGGAACACATTTGTTAGTGTGTCAGCTATCTGACAGGTGAGTACCATGTGGGACAGTTCAGTTCTGTTTTAATCTGTACTGTAAGTGAAGCTCAAAAAACTTTTTTTTTTTAAATTCAGGATTTTTAAATAAAGCTTGAAACCACAATAAAGCAACTAGACAAGGCAACGCAGAGAGGAACAACGAAGGAAATGCAGAAGTGGAACAAAATGACAGCTACAAAAACTTGTAGAACCCGCAAACTGTCTCCCTGGGAAAAAACCAACCAAACAAATCCAAAGCAAAACACAAACAGAAAAGAACTACAAACAAAAAACCCACAAAAACCCAAACCCAACTCGATTCCAGACTGCAAAGAACACAGGAATAACATCAGCAAGGGAAACAGAACAGCAGCAAAAGGACAAAAATCAAGAACAGTTGTGATGAACACAGCACGGAAGGAGACTGATGGCCACCAGCTACAAACTTTGTAAAGCTACACGAAGCCTATGAGGCTCTAACCCGTGAAAAGTAACTGGCCACAAATATTCACGGCCAAGTAATTAAAAATAAGGAAAACCAAGGTAATAACCAATTGAGTCTCCTGAGTTGCAAACCTTTCCAAGAAAGAGCAGTTAAATATACCTAACATGATATGCCCCAAATAAAAGCTTGGCCAAAGTACCTCTGAGGCAAATGTTTAGAAACTTTTAATAAAGTATCAAAGTTTATATTCTATCTTGGCAAAAAAATGTTTCACATTTTAATAACTGCAGCACAGAGAATTGTAACAGACCATAAGCAACACTCCTCTCTTCAAAACCCATGGTATTTTGGACCTTTCCAATACATGCCTCAAAGGCAGGATTAAAAAGTTTAATTAGCTTTTTATGCAAGTACTGAACCAGCTGATCATATCCACCTTCCTCCCCAAGTGCGTCAGTGAAGTCATCAGGGTACTATTTGCTCTCTGAAGAAGAGACCATTACCATGATTACCTGCTAACAGTCAAATCTCAAAAGCCTTGGTGTCATCTCAAAACAACATAGGAAAGGTCACATGATTGCTCTATGTTATACAGCATAGAGCTTGCATTCTTGTACCCATCCAAGCTCTGGAACTGAGAACACACCTGTTCTCCATCTTCTTTTCTTTAAATGTGAAGAAAATGGACTTCCTCCATAATAAGCTAAAATCCTTACATTAGTAAATGTAATATTACTTACATTACACACATTTATATACATTATACCAGGAAATAGAACAGATTAACAAAACAGGACCAATCTTCAACACACTAAGTATGGAAACAAGAAGAAGACTTCATAAACGATAAGTCTCCATAAGGATATGATCTGAAACTTCAAAACACTGAACAAACAGAAGTGCACATAGGAAAATAGATTAAGTAATAAAAAAGTGACTCGTGTTGCTAAAACCTGCTAGTTTTCTAAGCATTAAACATACACTGACTCAATCTGGTTGCATTATAAGAAAAATAACTCACATGCAATGTCACTGTGAAAAATTAAGATAAACTACCCATAGAATTCAGTTTCACTAATAGTAAGAATATTAATAATACATACAATATTAATAATTTGTGCCTTCACAAAGATAAAAGAAAATTGAGGCAGTATTTCAATCCTACATTCTAGAATGTTTGTCAGGTCACAAGTTTAAACGTCTCTTAAACTTCTGAGATATTCCTTTGCAACTCAAATATTATTAGCATTTTTACAAAAGGCACCTATTTCCCCATTAAAAATTCTGCTAAATAAACAAGAGTAAAGTCCATATACTAGCAAGCATTTACATAATTATTAATTATAGTATTACCTCTCAGTATTAATTCTACCTGTGGAGAATATTAACTTGCAGAGGGAGCTGTATTTTATCAGAAACCTATTCTGGATATCTCAGAAAAAAAGAGTAAAATTTTTATGGAGAGCCTCATTTCCACAGTGCCATAACTGAAGAATGCTTTCCTGCCTTCAATGACTAGTTTTGGCTCTTGAAAATTAACAACCCTGTTTGATGTAAATCAAGACAACCATTTCCACAATGATTCTTACTAAATTACATCTTTTGTCTCATTAAAACAAACTAGTAAATTCCACTGAATACTTACCTTCCACATCCTCTGTGTTCTTGAAATCTGACCATTAATCACCCTCACTGTCCAAAGACAATTTATACGGTTATTAAATCTTACAGCATTTTCCCATCCTTTTCTTACCTCAAAAGAGGGATTAAGCATGTTTTTCATGTCCAAAAAGGAAGTAATTCAGCACATGGCATCCACAATTTTGGTCTATTTTGAAACACTATATTTAATAAAAAAAAAATACCCTTTCACCCCCAAAAAAGCATTTTTATCCTTGCATATGCAAGAACTTCTCACTTCTCTTCAAATTTAAGGGTTAATAACAATTCACAGCTACTCAGACTCCATTATTTTCTCAGTTAATGTTTAATAGTAAACATAATTCATAACAGGGTATTTCCACGTATAGATAAAGTTGAAGTCAAATACAAGTGTGCACTAAGGTGCACACTGGGAGGTTTGAAAAAACATTAACTTTGATCTTTCTTTAAATAGTGATAATCATTACCAAAAAACCACATACACATACGTACAGAGAAAACACATTTCTTAAGAACTCTGCAAATTGCAACATAAACCTACTAATTAATTCTTTTGTGGTTTGGTAACAGAGAGAACTTGCACAGAGGGAAGGTACTTGCAATAAGCTAAATTACTATAGGGACATAAATCAAAATAGTATTTCCCCTACTCTGTTTCACAAGCTATATTTACAGACACTCATCAGTTAAAGACTTCCAAACTTTCCAAAGGAAAATACAGCGGTAAATAATACTTCCTTGCTATTATACTGTTTGTTTCATCAAGGAAGGAAGTGTTTAACTGACATTAAAACCACAAGAGAGAAAGTCATTATGACTCTTTATTATTATTTTTCCCCCTCTCTCAACAAACTAAGCTCTGAATGGATGCTGAGTGTCGAACTGACACTGATTCAACAGGAGAAGTTACAAGTGAGGCCTCTACATCATTTCCAAGTTCTTGTAGGTGGGGGTGACCTGAAGTTTGACTTGCAGCTCCCCAGGCTGCTGCTTCTGCTGTCTCCTAACAATGGGCTGAAGCCAAACAGATTCTCCCACAGAGCTGTTACTGCTCTGCAGAAAAGCATTAAGAGGAAAACCAAAGAGAAATATTAAAGATGACAAGCCGCTAAATGGACCCCCTTCCAGTCCCTTCTGTCTCTCCAAAACCACACACACGTTGTCATACGATTTGTCTCCTGCACATAAATGAGTGCAGACAGAAACACTAGGAAATACATATGGGGAAAAATTATCCTATAGGCAAACCAGCAAGATTAACAGTTGGAAGCGTAAGTTCATGACAACATGCCAAAGGCATAAGCCTCAAATTGAGAAAGGTTTCCGTTTCCATTTTGAAAACGGTGCCTTACCTGTGCACACTTGAAATAGTTTTAGTTAGACATAATGTCCCTGGAAAGGGGTGTAAAAGTACCACCCTCAGTACATGCTCTTAGTTTGAGCTTAAGAGAAAGAACAACATAAATTTTTCACCAGTCTTCTACAGGCAGCAGTTCAATGGGCAGAGAATAGAACTGAACCATCAGCTTCCAAAATTAACAAAATTTAAAGACCTTATGACTTCTGACCCAGAGTGCTTAGTAAGGAGAACAGTTTGTAATTATTCCAACAGTACTTCAAGAACTTCAGTATATTTTCATGGTAGCTTCTTTTTTTTTTTTCGTAACACTTAAATATGTGCTCTAGCATAGGAGCTCTACTACTAAATAAAATGTTTTCCCCTTTGCACATGATTCAAGTATGAAAGCAGTACAAAACGCAGAACAAATATTTAATTTCTTGAAATAACACTGATTGCTTTCACTTCCAGAAAAGCATTAAGTGCTTGTGAACTGTAAATACATATCTTTTAAGAGATTAGATACTTCTTTGTAAAATAAAGGATTAGAGTTGTTTGGGTTTTTAAATGGCCACAATTATTTCAATTGCTTCAGAAACAACACAATTACATTTTTGTTGTATAAAACTGCAGGTTATACATACAACTCCAATCTTTCCAGAAAAACATTTTTAGAGAAAAACAGGCCCACATTCACTGCATTACTAACACATACAATGTTAGCAGCAAAGAGATAGTTAACACTGACTGAGGTTTTCCATTGAAACCTTCTGCACTGATCACACTTAATATTCTGAGACCTACATCTTTGACACTGAGATTTTCTACACCGGTTTTCACTTAAGATAGAGCTTGCTCTGTATGTCCAAAAGGAGGGCTGGAATGAAGTAGTTACTTCTGAAAAGAGTGAAGAAACAGCAGAAAAGGAGAAGCACTTCCACTTATTTCTAAAAAAACAACTTTTAAAATTTAAATTAAAGTTTGAAACAACTGTATTAATACAAATGGAAAGGAACTTAAAGGTCCAGTGGTAATGTTTGAGTGATGTACCATGTGCTCTACTCTGCTCTTGTGAGACCCCACATGGAGTACTGCCTACAGTTCTGGTGTCCCTAGCAGAAGGACACGGAGCTGTTGGAGCATGTCCAGAGGAGAGCCACGAAGTTGGTAAGAGGCCTGGAGCACCTTCCTTATGAAGACAGTCTGAGAAAGTTGGGGCTGTTCCGCCTGGAGAAGAGGAGGTTGTGTAGAGACCTCATAGTAACCTTCCAGTATATGAATGAGGCCTTCCGAGAAGCTGGAGAGAGACTTCTCATCAGGAACTGATAGGACAAGCAGTTATGGATGTAAATTGAAAGAGGTGAACTTAAATTAGAGATTAGGAAAAAAATTTTCACTGTGAGGGTGGTGAGATAGTAGAACTGGTTGCCCAGAGACACTGTGAATGTCCCAACCCTGGCAATGTTCAAGGCCAGGTTGGATAGGGCCTTGAGCAACCTGGTCTGGTGGGAGGTGTCCCTGCTCATGACAGGAGGGTTGGGACTGGATCATCTGTAAGGCCCATTCCAACCCTTTATGTTTATGATTATCTAACGTAGCTATCTTCCAAGTCAAGCAAAGCAAATTAATCTGTTTACACTGATCTTGAAAACTGTATCAGAACACAACATTTAGTCTTTCCTGAAAGAGTTACAGTTTTAAAGGGAAGCTTTGCAACAAGTCATCCTTTGCAGATGTCATTGTAGCTGACAGCTTTCTGGTAATTAATTCATTGGCCCACATTGCTGTCTGTAGCTTAGGTTTATTTCCCAGTTCACAGTGAACTAGATGCAACTAGATGAACAAGTAAATACTATTCAAGAGACCAAGCATCCACAACAATATAGGTAAGTACATAACACTAAGGAAATCTTCCTATAAGCATTACATATCATATTCAGCTTCCCTCAGGAATCATCCTATATAATTAACTTTACTTTTTCTAAGTGGGTGAGTTCTTGCTCCTTGGGAAAAACAGCACAAATCACTAGAAAACATGTATTACATCACCTTTCCTGTTTGACTGGAACTTGTCAAGAAGCCAAAAACCAATTTACTCACAGAAGATGAACAAAACTAGCAAGAAACCACTCTGATGACTGTTTAATCCCTAGTCATCTGCTGTGATCCTGGATGCTCTTTGCTCTCTCCACCTCTCACAATACTTCAGCTTCCTATCAATTTTCTTATTTATTTTCCTAACTTTCCTCCCTTCCAGCACTGTTTTCTCACTATCTGCACTCAGTCCAAGGTGACTCATTTGTGTTCATACATTTATTTGACACTATACATTGAAGCACTTTCCCTCAATTTAGTCTCTTACATATGAGACAATTCATTTCATCTGCAGGTAGCTCAGCCTCAGCACAATCCAAAGTAAGCTTGTATTTTGCCTTCAAACTCTTTCCTACTTGTACCTATTCCTACTTGTACTTACTACTATTGTCCCATTTTTCTGACTGCTGTGAGTAGCTGCTGGCGAGGACTCACTCAGGAGCACGTCACAATTTTCAGTCCGCCTTAAATATTATATTTTCCCCTTATAAACATGGACAGACACTGTCCACCTTTTCCTTACTTATCTGTATCACAATATTGCCTAAAAATCCACGTCTAGAATGCTTAACTGTTACCAGAATAAACAAGCTGTCTCTTATAACTAAAGGCTGACAAGAAAATACAAAACCCCTACAGACAAACCACAAAGATAGCACTGCTGACTATTATTATGCTCAGCGGTCTTAGAATAACACCTATGTGTTGTCAAAATCCTTGCAGAAATTTGCAAAATATATTCAAGGGGTAAAAAAAAAAGGAAAATATTCATTTTGAAATAGACATATACAATACTCTTTCTGAACAGAATGAGCAGCATGGGATAAAGGTCAAGATGTACTCACTGGATCATTAAGTGCACGTGCAGCTGCCAGTGAGAGACAAACAACTCAGCAGCAAACAGAAGTACATAATACAAAGATAAGCAATCTATTTTTCATGAACTAGGGAAGAAAGATAGTGAATGGACATATTAAGAATGCGAACATTACATGTATTATCTTTGCAGATCATTCTGAAAGCTTATAAAATGAGTCAGAGAAAATAATACTGCAGCAACTGAAAAGAAAAAATAGATGAGGAAAACCTGGACAGTACAAGCTGTAGGGATAAGAAAATGTAAGTTATTAGAGTTTCTATGAAAGAAGAATCTGAAAGCTTTAGATGAAGATCTTATTAAGGCCTTTCAATCACACCCATTCAAAAACGTCACCCAGATTATAGGCCCAAGTGATGATCAGAAAGCTGATACTGCTCACATAACCAGAACAGAGGTAAAGCGAACAGCTGTAGGCCCAGTTCTGCTCAAGCTAATAAAAGATGTATCAGAGGGGCAGAGATTTTAGCTAGACCAAAAGACAAGCCTCGACTAGTGGCTTTCACACAAACCTGGCAGCAGATGGTTCTCTGTGAACAAGGAAGTGCTTGGGAAAGTCGTAGCAAGGAGAGACAGAGCAAAGATGGGTACACAAACACAACTGAGCAAAGTACCAAGGACAGAGTGTTTTGAAACCTCTGCAAGAAAGACTGGAGTGAAAGAGTTGGAGCCATCTAAAGCAATAAAGACACTGCAGAAAAAAAAAAGAGAAAAGAATGTTACAGTATCCCTGAGGGACAGACTTCCTCAAATCCATTATAACCCCAAGGCTGTAATTTATTGCCAGTAGTGAGATATATGCATACATCTGATTCAGATGTTAGTAACAAGTGTATTATTTAATGAATACTGGACACAGACACATGATGTAGTTGAAGACAACATTTCTCTCAAGGATTTATAGGTACTAGAAATGCACAGAAGTTGGAACAAGAAGTTTTGAGCCTTTTTGAGTTGTTCCTAGCAAGACAAAAACAGTTGAAAATTACACCAGATAAAACTGCAATTCCATCTTCAGGAAAGTAATACAGTACTTGTATTAACACAACAGAAGACATTGTCTGAAGTATACATCAAGATGTTTCAAGGAAGTGATTAAAAACGTTCACAGCCTTTCAGGACTTAAAAGCCAGAGATTTAAAAAAAAAAGAAAATTATAAAACAATTTAAAGAGGCTCCAGGAGAAGCAACTACATAAGGAACACAACACAAAAAGACTGCATCCCTGTCAAGGTGGGTTTTGAGAAATAAAATATGGCAAGCCATCTGGATACTAGAGAGAGGTATTCCAGATTCAATCTTAATGTAAATCAGTTAACTGTAACCCTCTCTTCCATTTCTGTAGTCGTGTTCTCTATATCATTTAGGTTTTCTATTTGAAATATTATAAATATGGTAGAGGGGTTAAGTTTCATCTAAATCTAGGTTTAAGTAAAAATAATTTCAAAGTAAGCCTGAATACTAAGGACATGAAGCAAGCTTATGAATGAGTCAAAAAAATTTCATATAGAAGAATGCAGAAGTAAAAAAAAAAAAAAAAAAAAAATTACAACATCAGTATTCCCACACCTCATATCCTAATTCAAAACCTTTCTTGTTCCCATTTATGACCACTGTCATTCATTCCCTTACCCTTTTAATTTAGTAAAAAGCCTGGCTTCAGCTTTTAGACAACCTCCTTGTAGATACAAGGAGGCTGGTGTAAGGTCTCCCCAAAGCCAGCTTTTCTCCAGGCTGAAGAAGTCCTGTTCTCCCAGCCTCTCCTCACAGAAGTGCTCCACCTCAGTGGTCTCTGCTGAACACGCTGCAGCTGATGGACACATTTCCTGTTTCAGTGCAGCACAGGAAACAATGTTCAAAGCTGGCCACTGTATTCCTGATGCAGTCTACTGAGTGCCAAGTAAAGGCGAACATTCACTTCTCCTAATTCCCTGGCTTATGCTCCTCCTGGTATCACCTGGGTGCTGTTAGCCTTCGCTCCTGCCAAGATGCTCTGGCAGCTCACGTCTGCATCACTTCTGGAGGTCAGTCCACCCCAGGTGCAAGACATCTGTTCTTGCTGAATTTTCTGAAGCTCCTGCTGGTCCATTCCTCCAGCTGACTGGGTCCCCCTGCATGGCAGCCCTGCCTTCAAGCAGGTCAGGTGCACCCACAGTTTGGCATTCACAAGAGTCCACAAGGCAGAAGTGACTCTTCTTCGGGGTCACTGACAAAATATATTAAATAATCTGGTCCAACAGCAGAGCCCCGCAGGTCTGCTTGTACCCAACCTGCAGGTTGGAAACCAACCATTAGGCATGACCTCTAAAGTTTAATGATCCAACCATGAGTTCCCTGTTTAACCAACTGGTCTTCGGGCTCTTCTTTCCCCATTCCTGCGGTGGACTACCTCTGTGCTTAAAGGAACTGGAATCTGTAAAAAGCCCTGATGAAGAAAGCTCAGACAAGGGAAGCTTCAGCAGTTCGGCAAGTGGCATGGCACAGTTTCCAGCTGGCACTGTAGGATGCTGAAGTCTACAGGATCTCCACCATTATCTAATTAAAAAAAAAAAAACAACAACCACCTTCTGTTTTTTCTCCTACCACATGTCTGTCTACAGAATACCTGAATTAACACAGTTTTCCCCACAATCATACTAGGGATGTTAGGACTTTCAGGTCAGGCAAAAGTCCAGGGAAGAAAGGCATGTCTTATCAGAATATTTTCAACTGTTGGTATATAAACCAACTTATAAATTATTCTCATTTTATTCATAATCCGCCCTTGGCACTGAGAATTAAATGCGCATTTAATACACCAATCCTTGTATCTCTTTAGAAAGACAAGCATATTGCAGGGAATAAATATCTGCTCAGAAAGTAATTTAGGATTGGAAGGTATTTTTTGTGCTTTTTTATGATTTCTTCCTCTACTATGACTATGAAAAAGTCATTTTTTAATTCATTAAAACAGCATGAACTTTTCTCTTCATGGCCCATATTTGAAGGGAGGAAAAAAAAATCCCACAGTGTCATTTTCAATAAAATTAAGATATTCAGAAGCATCACTTTCCTAGAATATTACCCAAACCCTTTACAAAGCTTTATGGGTGGTTTGGGAATTTTCTTAGGTCATAATTTTACCTCCAGTATTGAAATTCTTTCTTTGAGTGACAGGCGTTGATTTTTTTTCCTGTATCTGAAAGGATCAAAACAGTCACCAGGTATAAGCAGTCACTCACATTCCCTTGATCTGCAAATACTATAAACATGCTTTTCTTCACTGAGTCATTGCCTGTTCACACCTGGTATTGGAATGAGAGAGCAACACAGACACACACGAGCAGTCACAGGGTGAAAAACACTCCCCAGTATACGGTCACACCACCTGAAGTACTACACAACCCGCTGCAGGGATGACACTGCTTGATAGCACTCAGATGAAGGTATTGTACATCTAATGAGACATTATCCTGAGTGGCACAGGTCCCAGTGGCCCTGCAGGATTAAACTGTTGTGTTTTATCACTTCAGAAAATGGAAGGGCTTTTCAGAAAGAAAGCCAGGGGAATAGACACTCCAATGAAAAAAATTGTTATATACAAATAGCAAGGTACAGCGACAGCACAGACATTCAAGTGAAGCACAGGACAGCGAAACACACATCACATGTTTGACCAGACAGGGACAAGATCTAACTGAGGCCCCTTTCGTATCTGATAACAAAAGCAAAGAGCAATATTCTGCTCCAGATCTCCCTCTTTTCCAGTAATTAGTACCAAATTTCACCAGGATGCATATTTCAGAGATGAGAACTTCTCTTGCAATATCTGTTTTCAAAAATTTATGAAACACAAGCAATAAAGCATTTCAGAGAACACTTAAAACACAATTTCCACATCTTTCAGTATCACTGACACCATTTAGATTAAATAAGGTATCTGCTGGTTTCTTTTTCCCCTTTTTCTGTTTGTTTCTTTCAGTAGCCTGAATGCTTAAAATAAAGTTTAAAACAAAACCAAAAGCAAGCAAGCAACCAACCAAGAAAAAACCCCTAACACATTAAATGAAGTATATAAGTAAACAACATACAGGTTACTATACATGCCAGGAACAAAAGGGTAACTTCTGACCCAGAAAGTTGGATGGGAGAATGTAACATTATGCATACAGTTTTAAAGCACTTTTTCCCGTTACAAACAGCAAAAAGAGAATAAACTTTTCCTTGTTTATTGTTTTTTTTTTCCTTACAAAAATCTGATCAACTGTTCCTCTCCAAAGCTTCACATACACAATAGCCTATTTAGCATTTGGGAAGAATTCTTTTCTTTGTTCCTATTTAGCTATCTAGTTTCAGTTGAAGTGTCTTACTATTTTTAAGTCCCTCTTAACCTGAAAAAAATAAATTGACTTTCTCTTGCCTACTTCCACTCAAGTAACTGAGATGGCATTTTTGATGGTATTTCAGGTAAGCCTGATTTTCAATACAAATTATACAATCACAACCATTCCATTTATAGATGAGGGCAAACATTTAGATGAAGTCAGAAATGCAGAATGATAGGCTATTTTGGTAAAACTTCAGAGGTATCTCTTCAAGCTCCTATGTATAGGCAAACCCCCTAACTGCTACAGATGCCAAAGCAATAACGCATGGACTTTAAAATACAAGGAATTCTGATGTAGTTTGGTTTCCAAGAGCTAAAGTATCTAAGAGCATTTCTACCATCTTGATGGTGGCAAGCTGCAGCAAGGGAAATACTCACTGCCCACACAGATAAACCCTTCTCAGGGAAGGTAGGTTAAGCTCTGGCCCTAAGAGGCAGCAGAATCAGCACCTTTGGACATAGCCAGAATTCAAATGCACGAAGTTCAAGCAGCATGATCTAAGTCTGAGGTTAGCCCTACTCTGAATCACCATCACAGCTAGCTATGCTTTGGGCTACACACCTCCGGAGGTCTCTTCTAATCTTAAGACTCAATGATCTGTAAAGATGGACTGTCTTACTTTTATTTATCATTTGTATTAAACACATTGCATATATCAAAGCACTGGTAAACTGAAAAGAGCTTCAAAGTTCACGTTTGGCAGCCTCACCAACAAATTTAAGCCCAGCTAGTAAGTTCTGGAAAAGTGATTTATTATGGGTCTAGAACTATATCTCTGCCTAACAAGCTCTGACTTACAAATTTTCTATAAGATTCCAAGAGTTAAAAAGAAAAAAAATCTTTTATTCTACCTTAACACTTTATACTATTACTTCCCTACTACAACTGATAGCTGAAGGGCTAAACAAACAAAAAAACATTTTACAGGAGTAGGTGAACATGCCCCAATGCCTCCCACACACATGCACATTACAGTTTTATTAAAATTCATGTCCTCTCTCAGACCAACAGCTTTTTACTGCTACAGATTCCTCAGTGTTCCTCTGACCTACTTCCTCCCCTCCTCTCCCAAAACAGAACTTGTTGGGAGATTATCGTCTGATAAATAAGGCACCAGGAATATGAGAAGAGAGTAAATGTTGTATCAAAAAGGTATTAAAATGAAAGAAACTGATTTCCTAAATTCTCTTCTTGTTAATCAATTCCATCAGAAGTCTACAATAGCAATAACTACCTAAAATGAAGACTATTTAGGTATTCATGTGCCTCTCACTATTAATATATTCAGTTCACTAGATAAAAAAATTAGAAGAGTGCTTCTGTTTTGCCTGACAAGCAACTAATCCTTTAAGCTATGTTCACTGCTATGATCCGACTTGGAGATTGGCATTGTCTCAGAACAGTGGTGGTTACATAAATGTAAGCGGGCTTGGATCTCTACCATTCAGCTTGCAGGTCTTTTATTAGGAGTGTGCATTTTCTGTTACCTCTGACTTGTGTGAACGCAGGCTATCGATAAAAGGGATGCTCCCACTCTTTCCCCTTTGGTAGGGTCAGATCTAGTGACCTACTATTTTCAGATGAGTGGGTTTAAGCTGGACATATGGAAAAGCTTTGGGGGAATTTCTGGTAGATTACTGTTCCCTTAAATCATTCAGTAGCTAATTCCTCTTGGGGCAGTAGGACCACTAACTAAATCCTACTATAAGAACAGGGTGGAAACATGGCCAGTGGAGGGCGAGTATTACATGGTTTATCATGTACAGACATAATGACTAGATGGGAAGGTAGAGGGAGAAATAGAGCTTACAGCACAGTTTTGTCTGCTGGTTCATGTGGAGATGTTCAAAACCCACCTGGATGTGTGCCTGTATAACCTGCAATAGGTGACTGCTTTGGCTGGGGGGTTGGACTAGATGATCTCCAGAGGTGCTTGGTTTCACTGTCCACTTGGCAGGAACACAGATAAATGGACTATCTTGCAATCATCTTATATACTCTGGTTTTAGCTACAAAGCTTCCAGTGAGATTTTGAAGACAAGGGCTGGGGCAAAGGAGATTTTAAAAGCATAGATTTGAGGTCCTTGATCTTCCTAGAATAAGCCTCTGATGAGCTGGGCCAATAAAGTTAAGCCAAAGCAAACCACGTACAAACAGTAGAGACTGGATGCAATTAATTCTCAAGTTCAGTTTATCATAAAAGACAAGCAAGCATTTCAAGTATTTTGATACCATAGCTTGATTAGTCGTCCAGATGTACTCCATACAATAGCAACAAATTCTTGTTTCCATTTCACAAGCATATCCACACTTCGGAGAAACAGCAAAATGCTACTCATCAAGCTGTACACAAACAGCGCTGTTGTTCTGGGAAGATCAGAAAATTAAGCTGGACAAGGCAATACTGGGGAATTCATACACAACCTCGAATTGAGAGGTTTCATGCTTTTAAGTGGTGCAAACATGTCTAGCTAACACAGTGATGAAGAATAAACAAATGAGGACTTCCATCTTTCCCAGCTCAGCAGGCTCATCCTGACTGAAACAAGTGAGCCAATGAAAGGAGCTTTGCCACTCTGAGTGATCAGACACGGCACACAATGTATTTCAGGGAAATCCAAATCAGAAAATATAGTGCATTGCCTCAAGTAGCTTCTTCAACCGGCTTCTGCTCAATTTTACTAAGGCGTTATCCTGCAATTTAAAAAAGGCAAAATTCCTGTGGAAGTCAGAAAATTAACTTCTAAAACTATATTTTAAAGCCAGCTCTAAATTGCAGTCAGCAAAGAGTTGGTTTCTAATTCTAAACCATTTTCTGCAATTCATTATTTGTTTCCTGAATGCAGGTTGTTTTGCTGCAAACTGAGCAGAAGAATAGAATGATTACCTGACCTACAATAACCTTCTTTCCAGTCTTTTGTAAATATCAACTTCTTTCCTTGTCTCACCATCCCTTACATAAATTATAATCAAGCACACAAACAACATAACACTAAAATATGCCAGGTCACCCTGACACCATTACAGAATAGATCTTTTTTTATCGTGAAGACAACACTCAAAAACAGAGAATGATTTCAGCAAACTCTACTGGTCTAAATGACCATCCCAAGACACTCAGGTAAAGGAAAATAAAGTTACAAAAAGCTGTATCATCTCACAGGGTCAGATAAACCAAGGAGAGTGCCCGACAGATTAAGTGAACACCACGTGGGCTGGATGTCAATAGGATTAGAGTGGACTTTGGTTGCCGTGAGCAAAGACGATGTCCACATGCCTCACAGAGGGGTCGCTGCGAAGGCACATGTCTCATCCTGTGGGGCAGCTCCAGACCTCAGTGGGAGAAGATGAAAGCACAAACCAGAAGAGTGCAACAGGGGAAAGGTTTCAAATACATTCCTCAGCCAGAGACTAAATATAAGGAAGTGTCAGACAAGCTAGAGGAGTTTCAGATCAAAATAAAAAAGCTTTTTGTCAACTCACAGAAAGCCTGCTGTGTTATTCTTAAATGCACGCCTCCATCCAGGCAACAGTATAAAACGGACAGCTGGCTAAACCCATCCAGAAAAAAATAAGCTTCTGGTGTATTTAACAGATGGTGACACAGGTTATGAAATTGGTCTTTGCTTCAGTTTCCAAATATTATTTTTAACGTAATTGAGATATCATATTTAAACACCCTTAGAATAATTCTCAGGTGAAACAAAACTAAGCACTTACTGGAGTGCATGTGTGTATATAGATTGTATCCCATTCCACATTTCTGTTATCTGAGAAAAAAAATCTGTGCTCACAAAAGTGAGGAGGAGTTTTAGGGTGACTTTCTTGTACCCAAATATTATATTATTTAAGAAAAAAAAATTACAAACGATTAAAATTTTCCCCTCATTCATATAGCTACCAAGTGTCTTCTACAGAGATGTTCTGGAATGTAATGCCATGCAACCACATGCAATTTTCATGGAGAAAAGATTAATGCTGTTATCTTTGTTTTATATCACAAGATTTCAAGGGAAAAAGAGATTTGTTTTTTATAAATAACAAAGATCATTCCCTTCTATTCCTTCATAAATCAAAGGCTTAACCTTTTCACATGGTACAGGAAAAAATGAAGGTATCCTTTCAAAAAAACATTGGTTTAAATTAGGGATTTTTCTTTAACTTGCAAATAAACATCTGTCAATCCTGTGACCTCTTAACCAGCAAAATTAATGCCACAAGAAACAAGATCAATTTGGGCTCAAGTTGATGTAGCACAGCCCCATATTTCATCAATTTAAAAGGAAAGCAAAACACAGAACATAACTACTTAACTGCAACTCTTTATTCTAATGTTTAAAACCTCTATTTTTCATGTCTAAGTAATAAATTTGCTCACTTACCATGACTTGACCATCCTTGAAAAAGAAATGTGAATACATACTAGCGGAGGTTTAGATTGGATTTCAAGAAAAAATTCTTCACTGAAAGGTTGTCAAGCCCTGGAACAGGCTGCCCAGAGAAGTGGTGGAGTCACCATTCCTGGAGGTACTTCAAAGACGTGTAGATGTGGTGCTTGGGGACATGGTTTAGTGGAGGACTTGGCAGTGCTGGGTTAACGGCTGGGCTTGATCTTACAGGTCTTTCTCAACTTAATATATTGCACAATTCTATAATTATCAGATATCCAAAATTCAAATACCTATCACTACAGGTTGGGCAGTCAATTCTCCCTAAATATGCAGCATGCTAATGCTACAAACGCGCAAGCTACTTACTCCAGAGCCTGCATCAATTATGTAGGCTGACCTCTCCAATACATTACATTGGGAGAAACATTCTCTTCACATTAAAATTAAACTCTAAAATTTAACATTTAATAAAATACTGTGCACATTCTATTAACAGACACGTAACCCTTAAACATAAAATAATTTATTCATCATCAATCTTCAAAGAGAAGGAAATAAAATTAAACATAGACATACATGTGCAGAGATTTAGCAATACAATGCTTTCCAAAGCATGGAAATCCAGAACTATGTCACAGCTTTATCTTACAGATCATTTTCAACTTAGTTTGAACAATAAAAAAGTCATTTAAACCAATCTGCCTGTGTTCAACAATTATGACACACTCATCCTCAAACAGAGGCTGTATATGTACATGCAGCCCATGTATCCACAACAGAAAAGCGATGGAGTTGAATAAATATACTTGTGGGCTGATAGTTCTTTGCTCCTTTGTAATTTAAAATAATTTTAAAAACCAAAATCTGACTCTTCAGGTCAAGTATTATTTCCAGGGTTCCCGATCTATCAATTCTTTATCAATTTTGCATTGACCTCTTAGTAATGGAATGTGGCCATACAAAAGAAGTCTCCTAGAAACAAAACAGCAAAGTTTATTTTTGTCAAAGGAGTGAAGACTAGATTGGGATATATATCTATTTACACAGTTACCATGTAAAGGTTCCCCTCCATGCAGTTTGTCAAAACATGAAGTGCATAAGCAAAATAACTTTCATGACAATTTATGCTGGAAAGGTTTCATTTATGACCATTAAATTTCTACCTCAACTTAAAAAAAACAAACCATAAGCAGCAACAACAAAAACTCAACAAAAAACACCACACACACAAAACTAATGTTTCAAAACTTAAATTCAGACAGAAGTGCTAATATGAAACACACCAGAAAGGCTTCACTCACTCTGTAACTCAATCTTTAGCAGCACACAAGTATCAAAAGCTGCGCCCTCCAAAATATAAGTGGAAAATATATTTATCAAAATATAAGTATGGAATTTACTCCAGTATCCAACTGGAGAAATTGTAGTGAGTTGCTAGGGCAATGATAACAAGCTTCCCTGCATTTATATCTTATATAATGCCAAAGAATCCTCATTATTTAATTATGTAAGCATAATTTTTCAACCCACTCATATTCATTTCTGCTCTGAGGATATGAAATATCTTGCAAACATGTCAGGCCAAATGTCAAGAGAGACCTGTCAAGCTTCAAATAGTAAGCCTCTTTCTTTTAAGCGAATACAAAAACCCCAAAATCAATCCATATCTGACTTTCTTTGCAAGATTCCATTATAAAAAGTTCAGTTATTAAAACAAAGTAGCATTGGTATAGGCAGTGTTCTTTCTTTCCTGCTCCACAGGTGTGATTATACACATGAGCAAAAACATACATTTCTGCTGTGATTTTTAGAACAGACCATTCAAGTCTAATTTTATACAACAGATTATGACGAGAATGGATAATGCACTTTAAAATTTTTCAGAATTACCCCAAATTAAATTAACTCAATTTTCATTTGTCTGATAACTTAAATTACTTTTAAATTTACTGTGATAATGTGTATAAAATTCCATTTTCTTCTTTTTAACAGGCCGTGTGCAACAGCTTAGATGGGATCATGCTTAGCAAAGATCTGCAACCACACTGTACCTACTTCACCACCACCACCAGCTGTACACTGTTTACATATAGTTGTAGTTAGGAGGAGATCTGCTACACTCAAATGGCAGCAATGTATTTTAAATCGCAGAAAATCTTTCTTTTGCAGTGTTCACATCTGCAGATGTGAAAGTTTTCTGTAGGAAATAAAGCTGGTACAACTGTGAATACCCGTAAATTGAACCATTTAATGATTCTGAAACACTACTTAATGAATTTAAGCTAGGAAAAGACAACCTACCAAAAACCAGTACGAAAGGATTGGAAATGAGGTTTTACAAAGCCCCAACAGGTCAAAAGAATTACCTAAATATATACATCTAGTGCTATTTCCAGGTGTTGTGAAATACTCCCTTCACACAGAGCAGCTGCATCTCCTGCAGGGCATGGGTCTCCTGCAGCTCATGTGTCATTGCTGCCTGCCCTTTCTGGCCATCCTGAGAACGCTGGCATGTGCACACTGGCTCTGGATGCCATGTTTAGGCAACTGAATCATGTGCTTGAAGCTTTATTGCTTTAAAGCCTGTATTTGGTAAGGTAAGATTTACTCTTGCCAGAAGGTGAGATAATGTTTACATGGACACTTCTCAACAGTTTTTCCACCCAGCAAAGTAACACACACTGCTTTTTTTATCTCCACTCAGCAATATTTGTACTGAAAATACAAATATTAAGTGAGGGATTTGGATATATTAAGTGATGGATTTGTGTCTGGAAGGCAGAGGAAGAGCGAGGGTGTTCTTCATCAGAAACCTGTTATCATTTGACATGCTAAAAGCTTAATTAAATGGAATTTAATCACTCCAAGTACAACCTATGCATGGTAAGAGAAATTTATTATGATTCTTTGACTGTTTCTTGCAGCCCATTGTGCTTGTACAGCAAATTACTGTCCATAAATAAGCCTGGTGGCTTTGACACTGGTATGTTCAGTGTCTGTACCTTTATCACCACATGACTAGGTAATCACAATTTGTCTTTTCTTTTTACTTCTTTCAGCTGCTACCACCACCCATCCTACAAACTGCTACAGTACTCCAAAATGCCTACACTGACTAGTGAACGAACTAGTAGCAAGAACTACTTGGAAATAATTCAGAAGACTTCTCTTCCCTATCCCAATGGCTGCACAGACACTCTGGGGTTAGCCAATACAGCTTCCAACAGGGCACCACAAAACAACTGCTGGCTTTATCCAAAAGTTAAAGACAGGACAAAAATACAAGACTACTATATGTTTGGATTTTGAGTAAGTGATTTTTGCATAAAGAATTTCAAATTGCCATGACAAAGAGCTATGGGTCTTCCTAAAAATAGGATCCAAATTTTTGGAACATGTTACAATCTGATTTTACAAGAAAAACTATGAAGTGATACAAAAGACAGCAGAAAATGCTACATTCATTCAAGTGTAATTCTCTATCTTCCATTTCCTGCAAAACAACACCTAGTCAAAGAAAAGAAAAAACAACTTCAAAACTGTACTGACAGAGCCACTAACTACACCAATTTTCTTTCCCTCTGGTCTTCATTTCTATGTGCTAAGAATTATAAGATAAAACAAGAAGTTTCTTTTTTTTTTTCTTTCCTGAAGAGAACAATAAAGGGGAACAAAATCACCTCCAAACCACAAGTTCATTATAAATAAAATTCATAACCTAGGACACTTATTTAAGCATCAAAGTCAGGACTGACATGCAGGAGCAGAATCAAGTATGAAAGGCAGCACACTATTTACCTACACTCTGCCTTATCTGGCACTACTCAGCACACTGAATTATTCACTTTGGTGCTTGTCTGTTGGTTGTGGGCTTTCTTAAAGCTGACTTTGAAATTTACCAAGCAGCACATTTGGAGATAAAGGCACTGACTGATAACCATTCTGAGCTCTATGCTTAGGGCAAGCTGTCTTTCCTACATTTCATTTCCTGAAAAAAAAATTAATACAGAATTCAAAGGAGATAATTTAAGAATAAAACTAAATCCCCATGTCCTTGAACACTGGAAACTACTCTGGATTTGTTTTCTTCTCCTGATATTGTTTCAGATTTAAACTGAGGGAATGCTATTTAAAAAGTAGGAAGACAAAAACTGACAGATATATTAAGTCAATATTTGACAATCAAGAACTCAGAATTACTGCTTTATTGAAACATCAACAAAAACACATCAGCAAAACCACATGATTCTCAAATAGCGAGAGTGGAAAGAAACACTAACATAACCCTAAAAACCAGCTTCCCCATACCATTAGCCTCGAAATTTGCTTCTTACAACTCACTAACAAATACAGTTACAACCTTTCTCCAAATGTTCTTGGGAGCATCTCTCAATGTGTAAATATTTCATTGTCTTTTGCCTGATTTTAATTAACTCGCTGTCCACAACAAGTCTTTTGAAATAAACCCTTCGCATCAGCACAGAGCACACCAGCTTAACTGAAATGCTGGTAACAGTCATGCTCTGAACGCCCGAGACTGACAGGCATAGGAGATGCACCAGAGCAGAGCTGGCTTGAGAAATTTCAACAGAATTTGACTAAAATATGAAATGTCATTTAAAAAAACAAACCACAAAAAACCCACAAGAAACTCTTGATCTTGTTTGAATTTTGTTTGACTCACTCCAACTCAAACTGTAAGATTTTATTCCCTGCAGCTCTGCTGCAGAGTTATCTAGCATAAGAATATATTTGAGTGAAACTACATTTCCATAACATCCGCCATTTTTGATAAATAATAACCTTCTTTCCAAAAATAAATGGACTTTTATTAAGTACTTGCTAGGAAGACTAGTGTCCCAGGAAGGCTGAAGATTAAGACTTATCTTCCAAGAAAAGTTTGAACACTACAGGAAGGTAAGACACCGATCCAGCCTCTGAACAATGAGGAGCTGCTGAATGAGGGGAGGGGCAAAAGCACATGGTTCTGGAAGAAGAGACAATTATGCATTTACACCACAGGATGGATAAATATCGTCAGATGGATAAACCAACAGTCAGATATTTAGGACCGGTTGTACTTCATTTAACAAGTCAAGGGAGTTCCCTCAGTATGGGTTTCCCACGTATGACATAGCACTATGGTACATACACCACAGTCAAAGCTGAAAAACAAACAAGATAAAATTGAAAGTCACAAAATCCATACTGAAAGACAATTTCAGCTTAAAAATGCCAGGCTCTTTGTAGAGAGATATTTCAGTCTTCATAGTTAATTCAGGGAAAGTTACAGCTGTGTTTCTGGAGTCCACCCCCACCAAAACTTCACCCTTAAAAACTTTCCACTCCTTACTCCTGCAGTTAAGTGCAAGGAGCACATATGCTGGGATCATCAAGTGCCTGCATGAGAATGCTGGAACAAGAAGTATTGTGCAACTGCACTGCAGCCCTCCGTAGGGATTTCCCTGGCTATCCCTTGAACCACCTTCTCCCTTCCTAGTGAGAAGAAACAATTCAAAGGCGACCCTCTCCAAATGAAAATAATTCTGCAAATACCTGCTGCCACTTTCACCAGAGCCCTCATCACAACCTCGCTCACAGTTTACCAAGCATTCCACCCACTACAACAGCTATTTTGAACCTCCAAATAATTTCAAACATATGTAATTTGAAAAAAAGAAAAAAAATTATCCATTTGCAGACTTACATGAAATCCTGATTTGTACAGAACTATACTGGCCAGATGCAGTAAGCAGACAGAAATCAAACCCAGTTGCAGTTTCTCTTTATTAAGAGCTCCTAGCTATCTTGCCATTAGTTATGAAAATGAGATCCTTAAAACAAAGTCAAATATCTCAGTAACAAGCTGTTCTCTTGGTGCCAGACCTAACATATTACACCCAAAAACCCCAGTCTTATGTCTAGACAACTAGAAAAACTCACTGGCATAATTTTTTTTTTTGAGATGAAGGCTTCCATTCCTACTTTCTTGAGATTGAAATGAACTTGCATAGAGCTCACCTTACATAAAATACTTAACATATCTTTAAATTACACAGGTGGTCTCTAAAACACTTTTTCTTAGAAATCCACAGCATGAAGAACACACATTACAGCACCTTTTGGTACCAAATCTTTGAATATTCATGTCAAACATTATTCCACTTATGTGCTGTAATATTCGTAGTGGAAGTCACTGATTTTGTGTTGGACTTCATGTTAACTTCATTACCACTGAATCATATGGACTTAGCAAATGTGGATTTATTCCCCACACCTAAAATATTTTAATAAAGCTTTTTGCAAGTTTGGGGTTTATTGCCAAAAAAATACCTATACAAGTATGCAAAGTATAAAGCACTAAAACTTGCAAGTCAAATAAGGTTTGTTTGCATCACAGATCAATAACCTGGATTCAGAAGTGAGAGTTAAGCTTTCACTGTCACACCACACAACTGTTACGATGTACACATTAAAAGCATACATATTCACAGGCAAAATGACATAAATATTCACGTGTAATATGCCCGAAGGAATGCGTTGTGCATCAAATACCACCACTGAGCACTATTCCAAGAATTAACTTTATTTTGATGTTACTGCCCATGCAAATATGAATTCTATAAATAAAAGAAAATACTGCAAGCAGGTATTTCAGACTTTAAAAGCACACGAAGGCTTCTAGTTACTCTCTTATAGTATATAAAAGGCAAGAATGCCTAAAAACTCTTGGGCAATATTTAATCTTCAAAGAAATACTGAAAAGAAATGCTATTTTAGAAGAACTATTTTATAGTAATGTAATTTATAATAAGTTTCCTGAGACTTACTAGTATATGCCACATATATTCACATGTAGATTGGCACTAATCTACTTTTAAGAAGAGAATACTGAATTTACAACCTCAGCTATAAAAGACTTTTTGACTAGCACTGCACTTTGCTATTTTAATCACTGTTCCATTATTCCCCTATATTAAAAACTTATGTCAGATTCTGGGGACAGATTAGGTAGTACCACCTAGAGTATATATTAAGTATCAGAAACAGATTATGGTGATGTGGATCTCTGCCAGACCACAAAGCATTACAACATCACAACTTTGCTGAGGAGATACCAACCAATGCTACAGTATATGGCCTTGAAGTACTGCTCTTCTTGAGATGAAATGCACTGTTCTTTTCAGTCTCAAAGAACATATATAGCTTCCTTCTGTTTATTTTGAAATCGGTATCCCACTTTTACCAAGTGCTGGAGATAATTTCTTATGCAACATGAAACACTTAATATTGCGTAATGAAGACCACAGAAGAGCTTACAGAAGTGCTCAGGACTACCTCTAAAAAAAAAAAACAAAACAAAAAACACCCCAAAAAAACCAAACCAGAGCTTAGCTTTCATTTCTATCCAAACTGTCAACAGACTCACAGACTAAAATCCAGATCCTCAGCTACAGCTAAAATGCATCCCAGGATAAGCTCATCTTTGTTCCTCAGCAGTGGTCCAAGCCCTTGACATAAATCAGACCAGCTCACCGAAAATGTCACAGCAGGTAGACACCAACACAAACACTTCCAGTTTGCATCCCTTGTGTGAACATCAAGTATCATTTTGGCACCTCCATCCCACTAAGGCACAGGTTCCTTGTTAGGCAGTAGTAAAACAAACATATCAAACTCCTAGATAGAATCTCTGGTTTTACTCGGTTAATTTCTATGGGATACATAAAACTCAAGGAGTTTCTTGCTTGCTTCTGTCTCCATAACGACAGTGTCATGGAATAAAGTCTCAGCTAAACTCTGCTACAAGCCTTCCATTTAACTCTAAACTGAATCTCCCAAATAATTTTAAGTAAGGAGCCAAACCAAAACAAACCCACAAATGTAATCCTGTCACTGGCAAGCTATTTTCAAATTTCTTTACAGAAAGTAAGAAAAAAAACTCCAAGATGCTGATGGCAGTGTCAGAGCTGTGCAATCTGCCAAATCTTCATTTTACACGAAGTTTCTATCTATGGAAAATGTACGCTATTTTTTTAATCGTATTTTACCATACGTGCTGAGTCTTACTACAAATTGAGAGCAGGCCTTCACTGTGGATGGTTTACAAGCAGCAATAAATTTGTCCTCTGTCAAAGAGCTAAACACAATCCCAGTTAGTGACCACAAAATACACCAAATTTCCACAAATACGTAAGAACTGTCAGCTGCAACATTTAAGTATTTCTGCAGAACTATACTTTTCAGGCTCAGCAGACCTATACTTTTCAGGCTCAGCAGACCTACAAATAAGAAGGTCTTAACTTTTTCTTTAAGTATTGCTCTCAAAACCAAACAGACCTCCTAAATAATTTACCTACATTGTTAGAAAGCTTTTATAGCAACTTTTCTCCCACTTCAAATTTCTTCTTAGATATGCACAATGCTATTTGCAGAACCTCAACTGAAGTTTCAGCAACCTTTCTTTTACCAACTCTTGCAAAGTCTTGATTATTCACGCTTTTTTTTCCTCAGTCCTTCCTTACAATCAGTGCTTTCAACACTTAGTAGTACATCTGTGACTTTATGTTTGTCTAGAGGTATACCAAAGGAAAAACATTTCAGTCATTGCTTCAAAATGTTCTGCAACATACGTATAACTGAAGCTGTCAAAAATTAAAGACTGCCTTCTAGAAGAAATTACAGAATATTTTTTAAGAATAACTGAATTCCAAAAGACAGATCTCTAAATTATGTGAAAACTGGTGAAGAGTTGGGGTCTCAAAGTTTAGATTTGATATTAGCATAATGACATCAAAATTTCTCATTGACCTGCTGCTCATTTTCCAATGCTTCTAAAATGAAAACAATACGCTCAGTCATATTCCTTTAATAAATACAATGAGCTAAAGTTTACCAATGCAAAATTGTGTCAGGAAAGGCTTGCTACTTTAGTAGGCTCAATTAATTGCTGTAAAAACAGACTTAATGTGAAAAAGAATACTGATCAGCAGCAGTATCTTTCACCATATTCAGAATAAGAAATAACCAACCTAGTGGATCCAATACTGTACTTGGAAGAGACTGAAAATAAGTTGAATTATGTCTTTCACATAAAACCACAAGAATGATTAGTCACATTCCAGATATTTCTGGATTCCTGCAAGCTAGCGTAGCACTTACAGGCTGAGTCAGAACTGAAGTCTCCTTTCTGCTCACTATTGCATAAGCAGGTATAGAGACATCTCCAAAAGTTTATATTCTGAGTGTTACTGAGTAACAAAGCTGACTGACCAGAAGCATAAAACAAGTAAATCCCACTAACTACAAATACCATGACCATGGCTTTCAAAATTCACAAAAGTTATACCCAGGAGGAACTCTCAACTCAAAAAAGGTAGTAAAGCATGCCTTTAGTCATTTTGTTTATAGTATCATGAAAGTATTGCTTACCAAGTCCGCTGCAAGGACCACATTCAGACAGCCTAAGTTCCTACTGCAGCCTTAAGCCAAATCAAGGAAGTGAGATATGGGCTTTGAACGATCAAAAATTTAGGTTTAGATATGAACAAAGCAGCTCCATGGTGAAACACAGACTACAGATGCCTGACATTGTCCCTAATTCCACATCTGAGAGGTGCAACGTGTCCCCATTCAGGCCCCAACTGACCTGTCCGGTTACCAGATGATGTGTGCTAATTTTTTAACATGCAGAATTGAGCGTTCCTGTTGTAGATATGGTCGTTTTCCTCCATTCACATATACTCATCATTTGTTTTTTGCCTCTCAGCCCTGCTGGAACCTGCCAGCAGCTACTTCCCAGCATTCCCAACATGGGAGGAGTTAAATCTCCTTCAGTATATATCTCCTCCAGTATTTCACAAAGTTAGACTACAAAAGCAGAAAGAAACCAGTTCAGGTAGCAACAACAAGGGTGGGTGGCAGGAAGGAAGAAACAGTTTACACCATCAGCCTACACTTCCAGCTGAAGTATAGAGCTGCACCGCAGCCTAGAGTAAGGATCAATTCAACCACAGGTTACAGAGCTTCATCCCCGAAGAAAATGAGATGAAGGTCATGCAAACATCGTTTCAGAATATGTCAGATGTATTACTATGTTACGAAGTTTCTGCCACAGTCCCATGCCTAAAAATGTCAGTCATTGCTAATATGTTTCTTTTGGGTTGTTAGATAAATAGATAAACCATTTTTTAATCTGTGAAACAAACAAAAGGTGGGTGGGGGAAATGATAAATATAAATCATTTTGGAGTATACCCAAATATATACATACTGAAGATGAGCTTTGGTAAGTTTATCCCTGGGCACTGCTTCACATAATGGGGAAAGAGGTTCTTCATTTCATTATAAGAAGCACTGCAATATGCTACAAAGGCTCAACTAGCTTATATACAATATATAAGGAGTCAGAAAGAAGCTTCTTCAAGCTCTTCTTTCTAACACAGATCCCACCAATTCCTTCTCCAAGAAGAGAAAAACAAACCCAAAACAAACACTGAGAATGGCAAAAGATAGGCTACTCGTTTCTGTCACAGTCAGCAAACAACTGTAAAAAAAAAAAAAAAATCAAAAAAGGGAAGGAAAAAATATTCATACAGAAAAACTAAACTAGCTATTTTTATCACAGAATGTAGTGAATTAGAACTTTCAACATGTAGAGGATACAAAAATACCGAAAAATAATCACACTTCTATTGTTACAAAAATGTAAGGGACTAACTTAAGACTATTATGCACGAAGGCTCCTAGAAATACAGGAATTTTCAAAACCACAAAAAGGACCTACTGATGGCAAAAGGAAAGGCAGTTAAAACAGAAGAACGGAGATGCAGGACTTCTCACATTTTGTTCTGATACATTAAAATGCCATAGTGAACAAATTATTTTCTATGTTCCAAGTGCATTATAATGCCACTGCACCTATTAATCTTAAACGAAATAATTGTTTAGAATGAATGATGGACAACAAAACTCAGCTGCCATACAATCAGCTACTCCTTTAAGTCGCTCATATCTGAACCTTATTCTTGGATGCCAAAATTCCATTACTCATGTAGCATCAGTTTCATGTCCATCCTTTTCCACTGTTAACCTCCATTAATATATATTAAAAAGGAAGTCCCGATAGATGTTCAACTATTTGTCAACATTCTATATTAAATTTCCTAAAAAAGAAGATCCACATACACATTTCCACTAAAGATGCTGACACTAACAAGGGGTGAACTGAGCAGGGTTTCTATTTGTTTTTCTTCTTCCACCTATTGCCCCCTTTTAACATTGACCACATATAAGCATTTTAGACCATATACTCCATGCTCTTATATGTCTACAAATGTCTCTCACCAAACATTCAGTTTTCTTAAAAATAATCTCTCCCATACCACCTAAATCTTTTAAGTATAGCATATGGATTGAAGAGCTGCGCACATTAAAAATTAAAACCTTTAATTGTTTGCTAGATTCCAACATGTTGCTGTCTACCAAATGCAGAAAAATTCAACAAACCAACAAGAAAAAAAAACAACAATAAAAACTCCACCATGAGCCAAAAGCATCATCCTCTGTTACTACTCAGACAGAAAAAGAATTGGATGTCCTAGAGGGCATGCAAAGAACTGCCCAGAAAGAAAGTGCTGGCAGAGCCTTTTCATACCTATATAAAACACACTGACTACAGGAAACGGTGGGCACCGTTAATACTTTTTAGCCATGCAGGGAGCTTTCTGTGGACTCCTAAAATCCCTGAAGAATTCTAACTATAAGGAGAAGTGTCACAGGCACACAGAATACAGAGAGGAAGCTTCCCAGATTCTGGTGATAACTCCACTAAAATAAAGGAGATCATTCAATTGAGCATTAACTTCTTGACTGAGCATAGGTTTTTCATAGCTTCCTTTAAAATTGTCAGCTACAGAGTTGAAACAAATATCAAACCATTTTCATTCGGTCCACTCAAAAAGCCAGTGTGATTAATTTCACAACTCCATAAACCACTGCATGTCTATTTATCACTACAAAAGAAATATAACTTGCAAACAGCCCTGCTGTTATTCACAGTCAAACTCTAACTGCTACCAAATGGTAAAACTGATAAATGACCTGATTAAATTACTGAACATAATCAGAGGTGCCCCGCTGCCACTACAGCCATCCCTGCTTATGTGAAAAATTGAGCAAAATTAGGCTCTAGATATGCAGTTTAGTCTTCACGAACTGCTCCAGACATGTCTAGTCCTAATGAAGTTAATGAAACTACTCAGGTAGAGAGGTCAATATTAGCAGGTTTCATTCCAGGAGTGGAGTTTTAAGATGTAAGTAGCACGCATTGCTAAGGAATAATGCACCACAAACTTACAATACCTGGAATGTGGTGTGTCACTATCCAATTTATTAGTGGAATGCAAATGATAAAGTACTGTGTTAAGTATTTAAGAAGTGATGTTGAAATGGTTAGCTGGTAAAAACTGCTGTAGTTCTGGAAACAAGCCAACTCAATGTCAGAGAACAAGAGACTGGGTCAAATTATGTCTACTTAGAAATACAAAGCTTACTGAAAATCAGATAATCTACTATGAATTTATGTATAGCAGATCATTCTCAAAGGTGGGACAGGAAGACAAATTAACACATTTTTAAGAAACAGCAATTATAATATTATTATTATTATTATGAGCAGGTTACTTCATGAATCTGACATAAACAGTTTCAAACATTATTATTATCATACTTATGTAATCCATAGCAGATTTACTAAGTATAATGGAGTCTTCATAAAATGACACTCCATCACACTGATGCCAGCTCCTACAGAAATGGGAAATCAATTTTTTGCAAATGCAAATTACACAGTGGGTGGGTAAGAGGAATGCAAACTGCAAAATCCTACACTAAATAAAAACATATATAAACATGGTGACAGCCTGGTAAGGGCTCCTCTTCAAATAGCTAACGAAGGGCAATCTCATTTTCCTTCCTGAACAAGCTCCTTTCAAATATGGAAGATGGCGACAAAAGGAGACCAAAAGTGAGTTTTCAAGTGATCTTTTCATAAAGTAATATTTAGTAGTTGTAATTAATAACCAAAATTTCTACAGCGCACTTCAAACTTTCAGAGAAACTGCATCTAATAATGCAGAAACTAAGAGAAAAATGATACCATGACAGACCAGAAAATACCTATTTATTTAGTTAAATTCTACCGACATTGGTAACATCTTCATTCAAATGTTTTTGTAATGACTCAGTATTTAAACATTGCTATGTATAACTAGCTTCTTCCTGATTTGAATAAACAGAGCAGCATCAGGCCCAGCTACCCCCAGCAGTGATATTCTCATTACACTATAACAACAGAATGAAATAGTTTTCATAGAAAAAAATTGTATTTTGCCTATCTTAAAATCTATGTACTTTGTAAAAAATGTCAAGTATTACAAGCCCAGTGGCAGCACCGGGACTCCCAGGCAGGCAGGCCCTAGGAGGAGCATGGAGGTGGCAGCTCATCCCAGGGTGACAGAGGAGTGTGCTTCATGTCACAGTCAAGGGACTCCTCCAGGCAACTTAAAATGCAGCACTGAGAGATTTACACCTAATCCTCCATGGCCCAGGCAAGGATTTCTGTGATATAACGCTAGACAGCCACGTGCACAGAGAGAAGAGGGTTCAAAAGGCTCTAACAGTTACAGAGAAAGAGAGACACTAAAAAGAAATCTGTGAAAACTGATAGCTGAGGAGCTTATTGCCTCTGAGTTCAAATCCTTTCATCGCTCTTTTCATCCAGAGGAGGTAAAATTTATTTATAGTATTTGAGAAAGGCAGTGGGAAGAAAAGAAAACACCTCTTAAGCTTATAACTGCTATTTGATCATCCCCTGTATCTCACTGTTTCTGCTTTTTTCGGTCAAAATTAACTCATTGTGACTGCTGTACAAAAGCTGTGAAGGAAATACAGAAAGCAAGCAACTAAACAGATACCATTACTTCAATAGCCCACTTGCCATACATATCCCAGTTAACTGTACATCAATGACTTAAACAAGAGCTACTCGGTTTTACTGTTCTCACTGTCAGGGCAGGTTTTACCCGCAAAACAGAACTTCACCCTGAAATAAAAAAAAAAAAAGCATAGACAAGTCCTCTGCTTTTGGGGAGGAAAAAAAGTACCTTTAAACGTGAACAGCCGTGTGGAGATACGTGACAATATTCTGCTGTAAGAATAAAGAATTAACATACCAAACTGCAGCTACAAGTTCGTGGGTGTTTTTTCCAATTAAGTGACCTATGAAAATATATCCTTATTTATGGAAATACATACAAATGGCGAAAGCCGTGCTGAACGGAAGACGATCTAGCAGACCCGATTCACCCTACCTCCTCAAGCTCTGCTATACCTTCCTATTTTAAATGTACCGAGCCGAGTATCCAATACAAGCTGAAGTACAGTCCGCCACAAGAAGTACTAGGAGTGCCCTTGAAAAATGTCCAGATCGCAGCTAGTGGACAAAGGACCTCGCCATGAAAATAAAGCGCATGAAAATTTCTCTCTCGCTCTTGAGCCGGCAGCAAGTGAAGAGATTAACTTCCCACCAACATCGGAAGACCCGTTGTCAAGACACAAGCCAAGTTTAAGAGGTTTAGAAAGAAAGAAAAGAGAAAAAAAAAAAAAAAAAAGAAAGAAAGAAATGGGTCGAGTAATTCGCCCCGAATGCTCTGCTTCCTATTTAGCTCCCCCCAAAAAATGCTCGACGGAGCTGAAGAGCAGTGCTACACGATCCAAGCGTGAGCACTCAGGTAGTGAGTGCCGTAAGTATGGGAGTCTGGCATCCCCCTTCCCTTGCTACACGGGAGGCGACGCTGCAGATCTCCCGCTCCACCACCAAAAACCGAAGCAGAACAGCATCTGGGGCGGGAGGGGGAAGGTAATTAACTGGGAACTTTATGTTCCTTAAATATGCAACCAAGACCTTTTTTTCTTCCCACGCCCCTCTTCTTTCCATGTTCTCTGTCAAAACCAGGCTGAAATTGACGTTATTCTATAATAAAACTATTAAATAAACAGTAGAAGACTCACCATATCAGCTGGAACGCTGCTGGACATTTTGATGTTACCCTAAATGGCTTAAAATCAACTTAAAAAAAAAAAA
>VZTF01002030.1:96090-190087 GCA_013397755.1 Cnemophilus loriae
CCCTCCCCCGCGGCGCTCGGAGGGGGCCGGGGGGCGTTCGACGGCGGCCGCCTCCCGCAGGCTCAGCTCTCCGCTCGCATCGCCGCCGCCGCCGCCTCCTCCTCCTNGCCCCGTCCCGCCCCGCAGCGGGAGCTCCTCGACCCCGCCGCGCTTCCACAGCTCTCCCGCAGCGTCGGCCGGGGCGGCACCCAGGGGACTGCGTGGCGCGGGCGGCGCCGCTTCCCCTCCCGGGCAGCAGAGACGCCCCGACCACCGCGCGGATCGGCGCTTTCTCCCTGCGGGCGCTGCAGCTCCGTCAGGGGCGTTCAGGCGCTCCGCTCGCAGCCCTTGCCTCCCATAGCGGGTGCCGTTCCCGGCGTGTCGGCCCGCGGTGTGCTCTTGGACGTCTTCCAAAAAAAAAGAAAAAAAAATAAAATAAGTAATTACCATAGAATGTTAAGGGTTTGGAATGGACCTTAGAGATCATCTAGTGCTAACCCACCCTGCGGCTAGACCAGGTTGCTCAAGGCCTTATCCAGCCTGGCCTCAAACACTGCCAGGATTGGGGTATCCACAACCTTCCTGAGCAACCTTTTCCAATGCTTCACTGCCCTCTGAGTAAAGAATTTCTTCTTAATACCTATATTTTCCCTCTTTATTGTTGTACGCATTACTCCTTGTCCTATTACCCCTTGTCCTACTGTAACAGTTCCTGACAAGAGTCCCTCCACAGATTCCTGTAGATATGCTACATTTTCATGTTACTGTTTTAATTGTTTTGCACCCCAGATCTTCAAGTCTGGGCCTGTACATCACGTTTTTGTATTTCTCACGTTATTCTTTAGGTTTTTCTTTTTGTTTGTTTGTTTCTTTGTTTCCCAAACTGTGTAGTTTTAATAACTTAAAAAAAGCTTCTGTAAGATTCACAGTGCAGACAATGACTGCCACCTTGGACGCACCTGGAGAAAGAGCACTGCCTCATCATGTCAAATGCCCCTTCAAAAGCCACCTTGCTTCCTGAAGAGCTCTGCATTTTGTTATGGATCCAAGTTATCAGAAACTGTGTGTGCAATGGGTGTTCTATCCCTTATTCCAGGCGGCTCCTGGAGACCAGCATTAAACAAAGAAAGGCAGTGCCTGATGAAAAGTGCACTGCAGCTCAAATACACAAAAAAAATCCACACAAGGCACATGTCTACTGAAGAAACAAGTTGGCCTTTTGAGAGGGGTGTGGATAGGCACATTCACATACCAATACTGTGAAACTGTCCAAGAAAAAAAAATAAATCAAGAAAATCAAGCAGATGGTGACAGATGGTTCCTTTGTGGACAAATCTCATGTAAAACCACAGGAAATTAAGACAGAGTTGTTCCCTTTAATTCTAAAAGTTTGAGTCTGTCTTTCCTCTTTAGGACTTCATACTGCAAAGGCAGCCTCTGGCAAGACACTGTCCCTTGCAGGGGTTATAATTCTTTACTTTGTACTCTGCCCCAGAACAGTACAAAACTACTGGCTTCCGAAGATAGATCTGACAGCAAGCAGCACTGTTTGATGCCTGGGAAAAGAGTTGGGGGCCAACAGAAATGGCCCTACATGTGTCATCTCTGTGAGGATTCTGTACTGCCACATTGTGTGACTTTAGGCATGTCACTCCCTCTCTTGTCAGCCTAATTTGCTTAGATTATACATTTTTTGGAGTCAGTGACACCCCCAGTCTCAGTCAGGCCTTCTAGACACCAACAGGATAAAATGTCTTGTGTTTGTGGGAGTAATAACAAATTGTTGAAGCACTGCTTACTCTTTCTCTGACTGGGTATCCTTGAGGGACAGAGAAAGTACAAGAAGAGAGTTAAAGAGATAAGACTTGAAAGATGTTTCTCCATTTCAAACCTTATGCATTCCTGGGTATCTATGACCTACTGATTGAATCAGTGACAGACTAAGGAATTATAGCAGATCTTGCTTAGTAGAGTTTATACTTAGAACCTTACTAATGTGGGCTTTTCCCTGAAAAACAATCAAACGAACAAAAAAACCCCAAGAAACTTACATACAACAGCTTAAATTTAATCGGGATCTTAAGGTCTGCTCCAAGGCCATCCTGCAGACCGGCCCTTCTTTCCAACAGCAGCCCTGTACAGGTGCCTCGAGGTGATCCAGGTAATTTAGGAAGTGCACTGCCCATACCTTTCCCGCTAGCACTCGTATAGTAGGGGCAAGAGAACAAGCACCACAACTGCTTTAGAGGCACTGCACACCACAGCTGTCTCCTGATGTAAACTGAAATTGGTGGCAGCGCAATTATGTCCTTGGCCACTCTGGGGCTGCTGAGGTGCATGGCCCTTCCCACCTCCCCTGCTACAAGCAGGCAACACAGATAGCGGGGCTTTGTAATTCTTTGCAGCTCACAGGGTGGATTCCCAAAGATTATATGGAAATACCCTTCCACTAAACATCACGAAGTCCACGTGCCCAAGCAAGTCAGGCAAGTAAGGACAGCAACAAGCACAGGCAAACTGGACAAGGGGTCAGCAAGGCAAGCAGGCAGCAGCAGGGCACATCCGCTGCACTGGAGATGGCTTTTTTTAATATTCAGATAGAGGAGCTCTTCTGTGGTGCATAATGATAAACACATCCATAGGACATAACCACAGGAAAGAAACCAGCATGATTCTATGGATTTTGCTTTTTTGCCTCTATTTTAGCAGTCCCTTAAGAGGAAGGATCATGTGTTGGTGAAGTAGTGGGGTACAGGAGGAGTCAGGAGGCCTGAATACTTTGAGTCCTTGCTGCTTTATGTATGCAGTTGACTTGGTCAACTTTTCTGCCAACCGTTTTATAAATGAGGATTGGCTCCTCTCTTTGATACACAGCTGTACTGACCAAGAGATGTCAATTACCTTTTTAATGATTATTATGATTACCGTATATTTGAATCTGTGGTTATGACTGCTGGCCAGAATGCCCAGGTATAAGGCACAGCACAGTCTAGGTACATATCGTGTCCTGTCCTGAAAGGTTCATAGTGCTGGGTTTACCCAACAGTTGACATTTATATCACATTTGAATGATTATTTTTCCCCTGGCTCTCGTGTGTGATGACCAAACACAAATGAATGGAGGATCTGGTACAACTGGTACATGCTGGAGATCATTTCAGGGTGATTATGTGATGGGTAGATAGATAAGAAGAGGTGCTGAACGATGATCCTGGTAGAAATTGCACTACATATGATGGCAGGGGTAAAACCTATCAGTTTTGTGGAGGTGAGGTCACGTATTTGAATTGCAGGGTGGCCAAATATAAAACAGAAAAACGATCTTTTCTCTTTGGCATGTATTAAGAAATGCTGTTATGATAGTATTCATTTCACCTTTGCAGAGAGAGGAAATGAGAGTTGTGGTCAGCAGTAGTTGTCTGGAACAAGGGACCCTGCAAAAGCATAACCACAGGCTGAGTCTGGGATCAGCTTGCAGATAAATCCCAGACAAGTGCTACAGGCATACACATCTGAAAACAAATCTTTTCGACATCCAAGGATCAAGGAAAAAAGGGGAAATGCTGTTCAAGAGAAATGCTAGCAACATAGAAAGCTTACAAGGCTATTCTGGTTTTGGGGCCTAGTCCTGTACTCAGATGCACAAATCTTACTTCCATTAAGTCTCCTTTGCAGAACTGTCATTTGAATTTGGACATCCAGGTACAAAATCATTCATCATCATTACTTTGGCAATTTATGGGGGAAATTGATGAAGTATACAACTGATATTTCATTCCTCATTTGAAAAATATGACATGACACAAGTAGAATTTGGCCATTTTGTATTCCCTTAGAGAAGAATTGTGCCAGGTATCTACAAGTAGACTGGGCTGCAGATTAAGCATTTCATGGCCATCAGTACTAGTTGAAAGCTGACTCTATACTGAGACGTGCTTAATAGGAATAAAAGGTCTGTTATACTAAATCAGATTAGTAGTCCAGCCAATGTGATATCCTGTCTCCAGCAGTGGCCAGCATCAAATGCTTCAGAGAAGGACACACAGACCCCCGCAGTGGACAATCACATTATAATCATCTTATTTGCTAAGTTTCCACTGCTGCCAAGGCTGCCAGAGAGGCTGGTTTATGCCCTGGAGCATAAAACTTCACATCATTTATAGCCTTAATGGTAGCATAACCCATTGTTAACATGTGAGACTGATTGCCATTTTTCAGAAGAGCAGCACTCTCTCCTGAGAGTTGTTGTTGCTGGGGTTGGAGACATGTTGAACCTCCACTCCACGACTGACATTAAAAGCTTTCAGCCCAGTACTGTCCTCCAGTGTTTTCCCTTTAAGGCAGGCTGTGAGCAGGAGCATCTTCAGGAGAGGTAACACACCATCAGGAAATTTCTTTTAGGGCAATTTCTAATTTGTCTCCAGATTTTCAGAGTACTCTGAGAAGGTGAAAGGCTCCCAAGACAAAGAGTTTAATTCTTTGGGGTTTGGCCGTGGGACAGATGAGGATTCTTTCCTTCTCTGGCAGCCACAGCAGTAAGATATCCAGGGCAGCAAGGAACACACCGGGTTACTCAACAGGATACTTTTAATACCTTTGTAGAAACATGTGGCCTTTTTATTTTTTAACTCTTACAGAGCCAAGTTTGCATTCAACTCGGTATGAGTCACACTGAATTCAGGTGCCTTACAAAGAAGTGTTCAGGCAAAAGCTGCACTGGAAATGAGGGCTGAATCCCACAGAGTGCTTGCCACCTGCTGTCTGCCTGTAAGCACTGCTGGTTTCTCATTCTGGCCTCTGCAAAAAAATCATATTTTGTGTGTTCAGATTTTTTTTTTTTTTTGTACTAAACTGACTCCTTTCCCCTTAGAAGAACATTGATTTTTGCCTGTTTGCTGCTTCTGTGTCAAGCCAAACCAGCATGTGGGTCCTATCAGCCTCTCTATCAATGCCAGCAGGCTTCTGGGAATAGCATTCCTCAGGTCCTCACCTTTCTCCAAGCCAGCAGGAAGGCAACATAAGGACCTCTGAGATTTCGTAGGGTTTAGAATACACACTGCGAGGCAGAATCATGATTTATTTACTGATTTTTTAAAAAGTTACTCGTCAGATTGATCTTGCTGGAAAATCAAAACACACAGCCAAGTTTAAACCAACTCACATTGTTCCTCTGAATGCCCCAATATGCTTTAAGGGTTTATTTTCCCCTCTCACTTCTGCAGTACCCGCGTACAAACAGAAGACGATAGGAAACAACTGAGTGACACTGAGTGCCCGAGGTTAGTCCTGACCTTCCTGATGCAGCTGAACCAGGCAGGAACTGTGCCAATCTTGTGGGTGTTGCAGAGATATGGCATAGAGTGTTACACTTACTGATGTCACAAATTATGTCAGGTAACTCCTAAGAGCAGAGGTGAAGACTGATAGAAGAGGGTACAAAGGTGGAATAAGAACAAGAAGTCCCCAAGCCTGTTTTAGAGAGTACTCAAATCACCAGAGTTATGGAGATGGTTTAACTATCCCTGTATCTAGAAATTAACAGGTACGTCTGTCTGGTTCATACAGAAAAATAACCCTGAAAACAGTTGGAAGAAGTCCCTTATTTTATAATATATAAAAAACAGGAAGGAGAAATTTTAGCAGAAAAGCTTCCATCCTGGACCAGCTTCCTGACAACGAGGGGAAACTAGGGGGAACATTGAGGTAACGCTACAGCTCTGAGCTTGAAACTTGAATTTAACAAAACATAGCAGTAAAATGCTCTCTAATATCAGGAAATAAATACGTGGAAATAAAGAAGTCCTATACAACTGATTGTAAGGGTTATGGTGGCAAAAATTATTAAAATTTTCCAGAGAAGAGGGAGGTCAAAGATCATGAAAAGTGCCATATCAAATTGAATGACAGCTCTGCAGAAAAAGGAACAAGAGTTTGTGGCTTTGGGGAATGACTGTTGCAAAACTGAATGCTGCAAAAGAAATTGTCTAGAAAAAGATAGAGGAAAATATATGGTTCATGTTCAAGAGAAAACAGTAGAAGAGCACCGGCTATCAGTCTCAGACCAATCAAGGATGTAGAAGGAAAATGGCTTTGTAAAACTGTAAAACATGAAAGCTAAAGTTCAGATTGCTTGTTGGTGCTACCAGGATCCCAGCTATTGTTTGTGCCTTACATGAGCCACTGCAGCCCAAGGCTGAGCGTAGCCTATTAGTTGTGCAGAGCCGGAATCGGCAGGGACCCTGGGGTACCAACTGTGTTTTATCATCCCTCTGTCCTGCTGACTGCAGCAGGTTATTTTTTACACTATTAGGCAGCTAAGTTCATTTTTTTTGTTGTTTTTACTGTAAGGGTGTCTAGTAGGCAGCTAAACATTAGTGAGCTCCCATTATAGCTCACATTTACTATTTATAAAATTAGTACTAAAAATGCTAAATTGAAGTAGGAAATCATTTTTGCTTCTTTGATTTTCATGGCCATTTTCTGTACTACATTAGAACTATTCAGGTTTTTTTGATTTAAAGACCTTCATATGCCTGTAGTTTCAGGCTGTTACTTATATGCATGTGTATATATACTTAAACATATGTTTATAAAGCTCTCAATCTATATGCACACATGCATATTTATACTGAACACTTTTTAAATTAGCTGAAGCACTCAGATAGATTACATGCAAATCTAATTGTATACTACTTGAACTGAAACAAAAACCCATCTCAGAATCTGCACTGAGGAGTTAATTGTTGTTTGCATAAGTTATGTCAATGTACTATAATATTTTATTTGCCTTATTTTCTATCATTCATTAGTCTTTAGATAAGAAACAACATCTGAATGAAGCAGTGTCTAGAAATGCTATTTTTAATTGGCTAAAGAGATTGGTTGACCTCTGGTAACTGGCTACGGTTGTTGGGGAGACTCTCCATGAGTGGTGGTGCATTGTTTAAACATAACGGGACAATAGTCTCATGTCATCCATAGGATATGGAGACACCACAGTTTTGTGTTTCTTTTACTTTATTACTATACATGCGAGGCACAATCGACAAAGACTTCCTGAGGATGAATGTTGTCAGTATATGAAACACTGAATAACTGCTTTTTGTTTTGATGAATGGTCCCCTTTCTTTTAGATTTAAAGGAAAAAATGCAGAAAAAAAATTGTAGCTCTGGGGACTGGAGTCTTGCAGATAGATAGGATTTTTTTAACAGGCTTTGGGCTGCATTAAGTTCTTACAATAATTTTATATGACTTTGACTCCATTGATATAATCTAAATGATTCTAGGCTTACAATACAATGTTAGGGACTGGGCAAATTAATAGGAAGCTGAATTCCATGTTACTTCCAAGCTCACAGTTACTTGGGTCCTGAATGTTGTCAGCACTGGGATTGATTTTTAGTTTCTCTATTTTCACTTTTGCTCATCATGAGCATGAAACCAAAGAGAGCCTGATTTCATTCTAGCCTCCCTTTTCTCATTCCAGTCTCAAGGCCTCTGTGGACAGTAATAGGTATTTGTGGTGCAGAGACAACTGCTCCCAAAATAGCCAGCACTAGAAGTCTTCTAATTGGTTTACTGTCAGCAAAAGAGCAACAGAATCTGAAAGACTGAGTGGACAGGTTTTGCCACGTTTGAGTTTGTTCTGTGTATGTGTAGTTGCTTTGAAAGAGCTTGATCAGTTTTTATTAATCTTAGTTTTATTAATTTATTAAAATTATTTTAATTAAAAGTTAAATAAAAGGAGTCTTTGTCAGACATCAGTGTCACTGTTTCCTTATGTTGTTTCTGTCATTGGCAGTGGGCTGGTGCCTTGGGTGCCAGCTGCAGGCACAACAGATAGATGAGGAGCAATAGTGTCAATTCCTGTCCGTGCACGAAAACAGGCCACATTTTCAGATTCCCTTTATCATAACTCTAACGGTGGGACTCAATTAATCTAAATCTAGTGCTCTAAAAATACTGGATTTCTTATCTCAGCTACTTTTCCAGCCTCCATCTGTCATCAGTGGAGCAAGGTATGTCCATCACTTTGACCTCTTAGATAAGATTCTTGACTTCCTTCTATTGACCATTTTAAAAGCCTGCACAATTAGTTTAGTCTAGATGCTTAATTTTTCTACAGCTGAAGATAACCTTTGTGAATTCTCTCCAATCTCTGTCACTTCTCCCCACCAGCATGGTATTTTCTGCTCCCCACTCTGCTTAGCTGGAAAGCTAACCATGATTTGATGCTCAGGGCTGTTCCACACCAACCCACCTAGACCCTGGCATTGTTTATGCTCCAGGGTGCTGAGATCCAATGCCAAGGAGGCTGCAGACATTTATGCAGGACCTTCAGCATGAAAGTAGTACCACCATGACTGGAGTCAGTGGGCACAGGCTGAAGGAATTACCTAACAGAAGCAGAACTGGTTACATACTTAAGCAGGTGCACAAAACTTGGCAGGATCAAGGCTTTAATAATAATCACCTCAAGGCAAGAAAATGTTCTTCTTTTGTTTCCTTTGCAGCACAAAACTTTCTATTGTCACTTAATTAACTCGGTTTTCAAACTGACGAATGATGAAGTAACTTCGGAAGTGTTACAATCATGGCATCACTTGAAACACCTCAGTGCTCTCCCAAGACAGGTGAGAAGGTTATGGGCTGCCTGTTCTGCTAAACGTGGCTACTCAGTGATCACATCATGCGCTCTGGAGTCTGCGACATCAGGTCCTTGGGGAGCAGCCTGGCTGCTATTAAACTGTATGGGCAGAGTCCCATTACCCAGGTGAGAGTTGCATCAGGTCTGAAAACCTTTCATTTTCCCAGAAAGATCCTTACGTAGGACACCGAGGACACAGTGAGGGAGCTGATCATTAAAGGCTTGTTGAAAAAGAACAAGAAGAGGACATGAAAGCTTGGAGAAAATATGCCTAGATCTCTTTTTCTTCGTATCTTTAATATGGCATGTAATGTGTGTATGCCTCCTGGTTCACTGCTGCAGATTTCTCTGTAGATGCAGCAAGAGGCAGTTCTTAAGCAGAGACTGGTTACACAGAATATTAGAGTATTTCAAGGGTATTAAAAATGCCACCAAACAAAGATCTTGTTCACTCACTCTGCCCTTTCTGTGACGAATGACTGCAGTAAAAGTGAACTCCTGCTTTTCCTTATTTATGAAACACCTCTTCCCTTTTGTATGAAAAACTAATATTCCTGTGCTTTAGAAAGTGTATAAGTGGCAGTTGAGAGACCGGGTGAAAGCTGTACATTAGAGTGGTGGAACAAGGCAAGTACTGAAAAACAAAAAGCTATTCAGAGTTTCTTTTTTCCCTGAAAGAAAAGGAATGAAAACTCTCATCAGACTGAATTGTTCCACTCCTGATTACTGTGTGTAGCATGATGAAACAAAAAATGCATTTCCATTTTAGCTTTTGCAGGCAATATATGCCTGCAAACCTTTTGATAAAGAACTGATTTTCAAAGCAGCACATTCCCGTAGGCTGTCAGTGATCCAGCAGAGCTCTCATGCTGCTTTGACTTTTCCTCCTCCCAAGAGTACCAGACCTTTACAATTCTTTCTAGGATCCTAGCAAATTTAATAATATAGGCCAACTTCTCCACAGATTGATTTTGGATTTACAAGGCTCCTGGCTGTTTGCTTGCATAGATGTAACCAAGAGGCAGAACCCACACATCAGTCTTGAAAAAAACAGCCTCATTTACACAAAATAGATTTTACTCTTCAACCTCTTCACAGCCGAAACTGGCAATGTAACACATTGGCTGTAAACATTTCTTCAGGAAGGAACTGGTCTCAAATTAGCCAGTTTAAATAAGATCAGCAAAGCCATCTCCAGTAATACCATCTGGTGACTCTTAATCACATCCGAGTCTAGAATATTGTAAATATGAGTCAGGTTAAAAAGCACATGAGAAAAACAGTGTGAGCAGGGAAGTGTAAGAGTATTAACTAAGAGTAGCTTGCAGCCTGTAGGATGGAGAAGAGCAATAAAGAGGAACATGTAGCAAAGCAATTCATAAACTCAGGGACTAAGGCAGTACATTCTCGTTAAAATGCAGCCATTTACCAACACTACCCTGCCCATTCTAACGTCTGGTTTTGGCTTAGTCCTTATGTACTGCCCAGGTGCTAAGACAGGTACAGAGGTGAAAGATCAGAGCAGAGTTGAGCATTGTGTGTTTGCTGCGGTCTCACCAGCACCGGACTGTCCCTCCCCTGCCTGGTGAGCCACGGCAGCAGAGTGTGCCCTCCTGAAAGTACACGAGAACCCACGAGCCACCATTGTGTCTTCTGTATTTTCTAAGCCACTGGCAATATTTTGTAGAATTTGAACTTTTGTGTGTGGTGAGTTTTTTTTTCTTTTCCACATTTGTTTTTCATTTCGTTCAGTTGAACCCTTAAATAAATGACAGCCTGTAGCAACTTGTATCAAGAGTAACAAGAAGGTAGGTGACACCTGTACTGGTTTGAAGAAACAATTTAAACACTTTGGTTATGAATTCGTCCGCAAAGCAATTTTTTTTCTTTTTATTTTTGCCACTGGCATGCATTGTTAGATTCAGTTTTATTGCACTGTCTGCAATACCATTCCTTCTCCACAATAAGCATCCAATTGATGCATCACAGGCTTGCTGCATCAGGGAATGTTGACAAATAAATGAATGTGCTGATTTTTTTGGCATTTAAGCCTTTTATTCAACTCTCTAAGCTAAAGACAGGTGATTTCTTAAAATGGATTTACATGCTAGAAAATATAAATAAGCACTTAAAGTGACAGTAGAGATGAGATCTCTATAGGCTTTGAAGTTATCAGAAAAAAAATTTAAAAGGTGAGAGTAGTTTTCCCCACTTTAAAAATACTTTCCGATTGGCTTAACGGGATTTGATGCAATGTTTTACAGCCTGATGAACAAGTAGCTGAATAGTTTGGGCAGCATGTGTCTAATCTTGTTCTGAATATTTTGTTTTCTTTATGCAGCTAGAAGAGTGTGCATTTGTCTCCCCATCACTGACCTCCATTCTCACATTCTTTCTCTTCCTTCTTCAGGCAAAATATTTTTGCACATGCTTAACCCCAAGAACATCATTAATCCCAGGATGTTTATGTGTGGAAACTAGGCACAACTTTCAGTGCTTTATTGGCCTGTCCTGAGACGCACAGGGACACATCCCATAGGAATCCATCTACTCTTGGGAAAGTCTGTGCTGTGTGCTCTGTGCATGGGGCTGTTTTCTACTGGCCAAGGCTGGGGAGATGACATCCTCTCCCTGTGGCCATAAGGCAGCTATCAGGTCATGCACAGTGTGACCTTGAAAATCAGGCTTAAGCACCTGCTCTGGCAACTAAATTCAGGAAATTAGTGAACTGTTCAGGTGGTCTGTTCTAAATGTCAAGCTCAAGTGGTTGGTTTAAGTCCGTCTTAGATGTTTCAGCATGTTTTCTGCTTGTAAGATCTGTAGTGTGGCAGGTCTGGGCGCAGCTCTGGTTTTTTTCCTCACATTTTCAGACTGAGTCCTGTCTTTGCAGCTGTGGAGAACAGGGACTCTGAAACACCGTTGCACTTTTCTCACACAGTAGGTGACCAGATCTGTCAGAAGTCCCATGGGAATAGCCTCTTCCCATTTGTGACCTTAACTCACTATTGGAATTTGTGTAAGGTGAAGCAATGTGTGATGGATGCTCTGTCATGTATTGATCACTTAAATCCTCTTGAGAGAGTCTGGGCATCCACTTCCTCCTACTGGGAACAGCAGCTCTTCAACTGTTCTGCAGCCAAGGAAAAGTACTGTTCAGAGACGTGAACATAAAAAAATACGTATATCAAACTATATATTTACAAAAGTATATATGTGTGTGCATGAGTAAAGCCAGTTTTCTTTTTCCCATATCTATTGCCTGTGAGTCCTATTACCTGGTGCTTGGCCCTCAGGACATTTTGCATGGTTGTAAAATTAATTGGCGTGTTTGGTGGGGTCTTCTAGTGATGGACATTTGGGGTATTTTGGTTAAGAATTAGTTAGTTTTATGGGTACTCTCACTCATACAGAATCAGATACACATGTGGAAATAAAGCAAGGAAGGATACAGTTACCTTTATGATTAATTTGATTGACAAAGTATGGGAATAGAGAGTTTCTTTGTCCTTGTACAGGACATGTTTGTTGTTCTTCAAGCACTTTTGTGAGCAAATGAATATGTTAAATTAGGTCCTGTAGAGACTTGTTGGCAAGTGGCATAAGGAAGCTTGTTTCCAGCTCTGCAGGGAGAGCTTTTGTTAGTCTACCAAATTACGTATTGAGTAGACTCGTTTCATGAAAAAATGGCAGAAGACATGCCAAGACTCTGTTCCTTTACCCTCCTGCTCCCGGGTCTGTGACCACCCTCTCTTCCTTGAGGGGGAACCAGAATTCTGTGTTCTGAGGGATCAGGACAAACCTTTTCTGACATACAAGCCTGTCTTAGATCAAACACCTCCCTTGGAAAATACTGACACGTGTTCGAAAAAAACAAACCAAGCCAGAAAAAAAACCCATCTGTTAGTTTCTTAACAGGTTTCACATTTGTTTCAAGCATGCTGGTCAGAAAAACACACCCCAACAACATAATCACATGGAGAAAATATCAGCTCCTCACCTCAGAGAGAAGTCTTCTACAGCAACTTTGAACACTTTGGAGTGGATTCCCCTCAAAGCCATCTGAAAGGTTGGTTTTTACCTTCAGATTCAAATCAACTACAAAAAAAGGCAGGAGCAGAGGGCAGGCCATCCCATCTATACTGGCAGCTGTCTTCAGAGGGGTTAACCATATTTTGGCAAGCCATCTCTCGTCTGACCAGACAGGCAGCCAACATGGCTGGCTTAAATTAGATGCCTGACTCCTGAAAAGCTAAATTTAGGTGGTAGGAATCTCAACCTTAAATTTTTAATCTTAAGACAAAATGAGTGGCTATGGGTCCTCCAACAGAGTTTCTTGTTCATTTTCCAACAATCCAAGGACTTCGTGTCATGCCAGATCAGTTTTAAAGACTGGTTGCCTTTGAGCTGAGATGTGGTACTGTGGTATTCCTGCTGCCAGAGTATTCTTGCTTTGCAGATCACGCAGAAAAAAAAAGAAAAATACCCACTCCAGCTGCGCGCTGAGCAGTGAGGCGCCTCGGGCTGAGAACAACAGAGTGCTCAAGTGATTTTGACCAGTACATCTGAATAAAGCAATCTTCATAATATTTGAAAAATGAAACACTTTACTGCTCTTAGAACAACAAACCACTTTGCACACAGTAGCAAAGCGAGCTATTACTATTGCTAGAGCACGGTGATATCTCATCAAGGGATCCATGTCTCAGCTTTCCAGCATTAATCACTGGAAATTCTCACTGTACCAATAAGCTTTTACTTGTACATTGTGAAAATAATGGTCTCACCTATACACAGTGAAGTCAGAGAGAAGGCAATGGTGCAGAGCCACAGGTAGCTTTTATATCCTGTATAGTGAAATCTGGCAATGTATCCTTATACAGGAGCCAAAATACTCTGCTTGAAAATAAAGACAATAACACTCAAAAGCCACTTCTGGTGTCATTGTATTTACTGCTTCTCACTTTGAAACTAGAAAGAGCTTCTGCCTTTTAAAAATCTAAACACACAGAAAGCAGAAAATGTAATGACTTAATTTTGTAATAAGACCCAGGCACAGGAACCCATGAGGATTTTCTTCCTGAAGTTGAACTTCACGTCTCACACCCGGAGAGGCCACATGCTGGCTTTGGCTCCCAGCACTGTCCCCAAATGCCTTCCGGCTTCGAGAGGAGAAAGCCTTCTCTGGTTACCTTCAGACTTGTCCTTGGACTGCAGGAAGAGAGGGAAAGGACAAATCTGTGTCGGCATCAGGAAAAGACTATTGTCTGAGCCCCTTGTTAGAAAGTGAGTGCACAGCACTACAGGCGATGCTGGGGTTTCCTTTAGCCAAAATGTAACTATCAGCAAAACCGTTCCTCTCTCTGGAGGCAGCAGCAGAAGGTCCATTGCTGTTCCTACACTCCTTCAGGGATGCTCTATAAAACAGAGAAGGAAACATTGGGCAGAGAAAATATTACCAGTCCCACTCATCACTGCATGCACAATGAAAATCATCTGTTTCTGCTCATGGATGAAACAAAATCTCATGGATTTGATGAAGAGCAAAGAAAGAAAATGTAGGAGTGCCCAGAGACAGACCCCTGTAGACACAATGCTTCTGGAGACGTGATCATAAAGCTGCTCTCCTCCCTGGTTATTTCCAGAGCACACGAAGTTCTAATGCAGCCAGCTCAAAGCATGGTTATCTGTCTCTGGATGGACTTATTAGTGTGCCAGTCTTCACACTTGCAGTCATGAGCGCAGATACCCTCATCTTTCCCCTAATTCCTCCCAATACATCAGTGACAGGGAGGGGAGAAACAACTACTTTCAGAAGAATAATCGGGCTAAGCCCAAAGGTGAATGCTGGCTTAATGTGAGCACTATTTCACACAGAATCAGGAAGAAAATGATCCTAAAGGCCTACAAAATTCCTGGTGCAGTAATCTCTGCTGCTGGAAGTACCTATAGGTTTTGGAGTGACTCCTTGCCTTGTAAGAGCTGGACTTCATTCAGGAAAACAAATTACTTTTTTTATTCCAGCAGCATTCCACCCCAATACTGAAATCTTTGCAGAGAAATACTCCTCTCTTGACTTTTATCTTTGCATGTGGTACAGCTTGTGCAGAGAGGCAAAGGACATGGCCATGAGGCAGAAAAACATCAGTGTACTGAGGCACTGCATGAGAGCACCCAATGTGGGTTTGCTCCATTACCCACACAAAGGAGGTTCCAGCCTGTCCTGGCTGCCAGAGACAGGCAGGGTAGCTGGGGCAAGGGCATGGAGGGGGTTCAGAGCAAAGCAAGGATAAATGTAAGCTTCAGCCATTCAAACAAAGGCAAAAAGCTCTTTGCTGAAAGTCATTTCCCCTCTTTCAGCATCTCCAGCTCCTGACATGTCACCATATGCCTTGTTTGCAACACTGGGGAAGGGAAGCTGGTGGAGGTGATTTCCTTACATTTCTGGATCCTTTCAAGCCTGAACAAAAGACTTACTACTTCTGACACTGGATTCCTGTGTCTGATGAACCCCTGACTTCCCTTACTTGAATAAGTAGTTTAATTCATAGCAGAGCTGGTTTCAGTTGGTGGTGTTGAAGTGTTGTCATCACAACATCGTTCAACACAGGATAGGAAGGTGACCAGGAAAAACCGAAATTAATGGTGCTTTCATATGGCTTTCCTAGAAGAGTGTGAACAAAAAGAAGCCATAACTGTAGAGTCACAATTGCAATGTGTGTATGGAAAGGATTCATTCTGCCATTTGCTCTCTGTATCATTATATTTGCTTTCTACCACCACCATCACTCCTTTACCATAAGACAGCAACTTTTCAGAAACCTATTCTCCATTGACATTTCACCTCTATTTCATTGGCTCAGACAATTTGAAGTGACTTGGATAACATTTAGTGAAAGAAAACAGCCTGAATCAGATCAAACGTCCTTTTCTTTGACAGAACACTGAAAAGCTAACCAACAAAAATATATATGAAATATATGGTTAGTATCATCATATGTTCTTAATTTTGTTGGGCTACTAAATTACAGGGACTGCAAAAGGAGACATTATATAAATCCTGTGTGAACATATGGCATTTTTTTTCCCCTTCCGAGATTGCAGGCTGAATCTATGCAACCCTGTTAATAAAATGAGCCTTGTCGTTTGAGGAGTAGTGCTTAATGACAGTTGTCAGTCATCACTAGGTACCACACTCAAGGGACATCTTGATACGCCTGTGACAGACAGATTAGATAGTGTCTGGAGAGGGTTGTGCGGCAGCTGTAAGAAAGCCTAGTGGAGAGGAAATGAGGATTAAAAAAAAAGGAGTGAGGAAACCAGATACAGCTTTTCCAGTCCCTGATGTCTGGAGCAGGTGATTCTTCTGCTCAGGTATGAGCTGTGTGTTTCTGAAGCTAATGGGTGGATGGGAGATGGCTGCTGTCGTGTTTTCACTTAAGTCACCCAGAATCACAGCCTAGTTGTGATCAGACCCGGACAGATGAAAACCCTCTCTTCCCCCCAAATAGTTTGCCATATAATTGGCTTTCCTCTCCATTCTTCATAGTCTTTTGCACTGAAGGCAAATGTAATCAGCACAGCTATGTCTGAGGCAGAAGGAGACTGAAATCATTTGTCAGTTGTGACTTTCACTGCCAGCAGCAGGAGGTAGTGGAGGGATGCTATCACCCATCCTTGTGCCCTGGAGGGAACCTGTTCAGTGCCAGAAGAGGTTCAGGAGCTGGCACAGGACCCTGCTCCCACTGCCAGAGACCCTGAAGGCAGCCCCACGGCTCCCAGCTCAGGTATATCTGTAGGGATTGCCTTCCAAACAGCTCTTTGCCTCTCTTGTCCTTGTTAATTGGCCATGTGGAAACCAAAGAAATGCAGAGGTCAGCTCAGGAATCTACGCACACACTGCTCTCACAAAGACGTGCTCTGTATCCATGAGTGACCAGAGACTGAGCCTGTCAACCAGAGAAAAGGCTTTTCATGCATTTCTAGTAACAGCCACAAGGTCATTCAACATGGGTATGGGCAGCAGGAGATAGGATTTGGAGCCTTTGCTGCAAAAGTCCTTTATTTTTTTTTCAGCCAAGGGTCAAGTGAGATTGCAGAGCAAGAAAAACAAATGGGACACCAGCCCCAGGAGACCTGATGCAGGAGCCCAGTGGAGGCTGCCGAGACAGCAGGTCGTAGCACACGTAATGCTGCTCACATAAAGCTGAGCAGTGAAACTGCAGCACTCTGGGGCCTGTAAAACTGCTCCCTGATGCCTTACTGGGACAGCGGTGATGATGGATTACACTGGCTCCACTCCACAGGATGCCCCAGGAACACTGCCTGCTCCCTGCTCCTGGATACTGCTGATATCTCAGGAGGCTGCAGCCAGCACTCCCCACAGTGAGCTGCTCCCCAGGGATCAGTCCTCTGCTTACAGCAGCTTTCTTCTCTTGTGAAGTCACGAAACTCTATGAGGATTCACAAGGTGCAACGCACCCGACTTAATACCTTTAGTCTTGATCTTCAGGTCCAGAAAAACAGACATGAACAGACACACTACAGAACAATAAAAGCTGTATAAAAAGAAAGTAAATAAGTGACCTTGAATTGCAGAGGAAGCAAGAGAAAATTCAAGGTTTAAAGTTAATTAGCCCTTGAACTGTCAGGCCCAATTACTTCCAGCAGGCTCTGACATTTCGAAGATTAATTAGGGAGTTCGTTGTCATGTCTCACAAAGGACCACCATTATGCCAGAGAAAACCTACCTGCTTTCTGCACACAATGTCTTGAAATTTTGCAAAAAACTAATTGGGGACCTTTGATAAAAGCTTTCTGATTGTTACATCCATTTTGAGGAATACACTCTATTTATATGCTGAAATAAACCTGGCAGCTTTGAAGGGAAGGTTTAACTCACTGGATGATGATTTTAAATACTTGTAGCTCCTGGGCAAAAAGTCCTTATATTCCTCTGCTTCCTTCACAACACTCTTGCTGCATCCAGCATAGATTATTCTGTAGTGCTGTACTCAGTATATATCAATTATTTAGCACAATTACTCCCAAACAGATCCGTGCATGTTACTGTGTACCTGTCACTGAAATCAGCCTCCTGAATGATTTCTGAGCAGCAGAAACGCAGCTCCACAAATTTGAGTCAGCAGCAGCCTCCTGCAGCAGCAAAAGCAAGCCATCTCCTGGACTGGACCGGCAAGGGCATAGCTGGCAGAGCAGCGGATGGGATTCTTACACTCTTCTGTGGAGTCCATGGGCCTGGTGCAATTTTGGTGCCCCCAGTTCAAAAGACACATTGGAAAACAGGAGAGGAGGCAGTGGATGGCTATGATGGTGCTTAGAGAGTTGGAAAATCCAGTCTAAGACCCCGTTTTCAAGGGAAAGTCACAGCAGGTAATCCCCAGAGGCTCCTGTCCTTTTCTGGTATGATATGTTTGTTAAGCCTTTGTTCTTCCTTAGGACAGACCAGCTCCTTGCAGAGCTGGAGGGACAGGCCATGTGCTGAGCTTTCTGCTCACCGGTGCAGTGAGCACTGCAGCAGTGAACCAGGATTCTACCTGCAAGTCTGTCTGTCTCACCATTTAAAATGTTGTTGTGAGCTTCTTAGCAGATAAAAAGCCCTCCCTGGCTCACCACAAACAAAGTTTGAAGCTTCGACATAGTGAATCATGGATAGGGTCCTTCAGAAAAATTGGAACAGGAAAAAGCAACAAAAGAAAGGAAAAGGAAATGAAATCCCATTTTAGACACCAAATGGTTTCTGGCTTACAGCCTTGCAGATATTTTTAACATGTCCATCAATACAGTCTCTGTGCGCAGCAACTGACTGATCTGTGACTCTCTATTCATGCTTCCATGTCTCCCCCAATGACCAGAGGGTGTCTTTAAAAGAATAATTTGGTCATAACTATTTTTATTTTCCTTTATCATCAGGGGATACTTATGTGAAAGCTGAGCTCTAGAGAGGTGGGATCTCTTGCCAGAGAGATGGTAGATGTCCCATCCCTGGAAGCATTCAAGGTCAGGTTGGATGGAGCTCTGAGCAACCCGATCTAGTTGAAGATGTCCTTGCTCATTGCAGGGGGGTTTGGACTACATGGCCTTTAGAGGTCACTTCCAGCCCAAACTATTCTATGATTCTCTTGGGAGGTGGTTATTCCTTTTGATGTCCATTGGGAGGGGTGTTCCATGGCCATGGCAGAGCTGTGTGCAGCAGCCAGTGTCCCGCAGGGGCCCCCTCAGCCCCAGAACAGCGAGCTCAGGGGCTGCCGAGGAACATGCTGCCCAATCCGTGCCACCAAGATGAGAGTCACCAACGACTCTGACTTCATCCAGCTGAGGTACATGCCTACAAGCCAGTGCAGCTGCAAGGAAAGCTCCTGAGGAGGTTAAGGCTGGGACTCATAGTAATCTCCTTTGGCTATCTCAAAATTAAACAGCTAAGCCAAGTTGAGAACCTCTTTTTTAAAAGATTTTTTAGTAGGTTCTCCCAAAAAGCACTGAATCTCATCCCAAGATATGTGGGATGATTCACCCTCCATCACTTGTGGGGACAGCCTATGGTATTTTTAGCGCCTGGCCCCAGAGCTCAGGGGATGATCCTGACTTGGGTTTTTTTTTTCTCTGGGAGTTAGACTCGAACTTTTAAAACCCTAAAAAAGAAGTGCTTTGCTCTGCTAGTGACCCATTCAAGGTCACAGAGTTGGCAACCAGACCAGGAAATTATGTGCCCCAGCCACAAGCCTGTTTTTTTTCTCACATGCTTTTCTAACTATTTTCAAACCTACAAGGAACAGAACAGAAAAAAAAAAAAAAAGCCTGAGATTCCAAATGCTTTCTAATCTTCCATACCATCAATGCCATAATCATAAATACCCACTGGAACCAACTCAAGGATGGTTTTCCATTTCATTTTTCAAGGTCTATTTTTTTTTAAGCCAAGAGAAAAACTAGTTCCTCTACAGAAAACAGTTAATCATTAATGGTACGTGCAAAACATAACATGCTTGACCCTTTGATGTGGTAGAAGCAGCATGTAAGTGGAGATGACAGGATATATTGGCTTAAGCTTCTCCCAGACAAATCTGCCTCGCTGTGGGAAGGAAGGAACTGAAATCTTTATCACCTGAGCTTAGTAAGGATGTTGCTTTTGAAAGGGAGCAATTGGTTATTTTAAGACTGCTAGCTTGTAGCCACTTCAGTAATTCTGCCTAATAAATGCAAAGTCGTTCATGCTTTGTGGTTATGTCCAGCATCAGACAGGGAAGTGCTTAGTCAGCCTTATTTTGCTGAGTCACTGACTCAGCTTTTGGAGGCACAGCCCGTCTTCCCTGGGCAGTGCTTTGCAGGGTGAAATGTAGGAGCTGGCAGGCAAGCAAGCTGCGATCAGCATCCAGCACAGTTCTCTGTCACCCCATCTGGAACTCAGAGATGCTGCATAAGAGATGTGTTCCTGAATCCTCTTGGAGTCCAACCCAAGGCACTGAGTACCCTCAGCTCCTCAGGTTAGGAGGATGTTAGAATGCTTGGCATATTGCACATCCAGCCATTTGTTTCCCGGGAATAAACCGGGCAGCATTCCTTCATTAGGTTTTGCAAGAACAGACCTTTAGAGAAAATCAGTGTTTATAATTGTATTTTGTAAATTCAGCCATCAAGTGTTTTGCAGTTCTGGGTTCCCCTGCACCTAAAAAAAAACCCAAAAAAATCCAANAGCAGACGTTTTTCTTGGTTTCCCTGGCTTGGGCGTTGAGAGTGGCGATGCCATCTGCTGGCGACAGAAAGCCGGGTCCCCTCGCGTCCCCGCAGCTTTGTACTGCACAGCCTTTGGCGTCACTGTGATGATTTTTAACAATGGGGTGCTCAGCCGTGGCACAGGGTGAGTGTCCCGGTGCGAGGCTGCAGAGTGGGGTGCTCAGCCGTCTGTGTCACGGGTGATCCCCACGGGAATGACTAACCCCTTGGGAAGCAGAGGTCTGTACACCTGCTGTCACGAGGTGTAAGAGGGTAATACTGTGCGTCTGGGTTTGGGGGGAAACGGGAGATGCTGGGCAGGAGGATGCTCCCTCTGCTCAGGCAGTTCCACAGGCACTGTGGTGATGTATCCCAAATTTCTCTCTCTGTGATCCCCTAACACACGGCTTTGCATCAGTAGCCGCTGAGGTTCCCCTTGGTAATGCAGGAGCTCACAAGGAATGATACAAAGAGAAACTCAGAAACAAGCCCAGAAGCAAGGACTGGAACTTGTGATCCTCCAGCCCCGCCAGGTCTGCTGCCCACTCAGCAGCGTAGTCACGCTCCTCCCCGCTCCTGTGTCTGGCTGTCTTGGCAGAGGAAAGCAATTTCAACAGCCACATGGGCCCTTCCCTGACCCTATAAAACATGTCCAACCAGGTGAGGAATGTCTCTGAGATGTTCAAAAGGAGCTGTAAAGCCCCTTATTCCTGTACATCTGCACGAGCTGTGCTGGAAGGGAAGGTGGGCAAGCATGTCTGTGCCAGGGCCCTTCCTATCCCATGGGCACACCTTCTCTTCCACTCTCCCAAAGACCACAGGAACCATACAGTGTACTCTCTGGCCACCAGATCATTTTGGCCAGAGGCAGCCAGTGCTGCCTAGGAGTTCATGTGCCTGTGCGTTATTTGCCCAAACACACACATAGGGTCACAGCTGGGACTGAACAGGCTTCACCTCTCATCTTGTCCTGGGAGGCCTTGGTTGTGCCTCTCTACCAAATATTTCAGCCAGAGCGTGTTGCTAAAAAACAGGGGTAAGTGTGAGAGGTAGGCTTAGAGAGGCAAATACAGTAATTGCAGAGCTAAGGAAGATGTGATCCTATTCAGTTTGCAATGCCTTGGCACCTAGAGTCTTCCCAAAGACTGTACAGTGCACTGTGAGCTGTAGCTGAGGGGCGAGGCACACTCTGGCACAGTAAATGTGTTGCAGCTTCTTCTTCAGAGCAAATAGTTCTACAAGAAAGATTGGATGGTAAAGTGCATACAGAAAATCTTCCGTAGCCAAGCTGCCAGCCCCTGGCAAGACTAGGAACTCTTGAGAGGGCTATCCAGGGGTTCCCATCTATGGTGGAAACTGAAAAAAATCCTGGGTCATTCTTCCAGACTTCTTGGAAGTGACCTTCACCTTGAAGGAGTGTTTTGTGCTGCATACCACAGAGCTCAGTGAGAGGGAAGGAAAGAGTGGGGTGGCAGAGCCAGGGGAGCAGGCAGCCCTGTGCAGCCAGTGGCCACAGTGTCACCATGCTCTTCTGCTGGGTCATAAATGGAACAGCGGGGGATCTGGAGCATGAGACTCCAGCACAGGACAGAGGCCAGGCACCCACTGAGTGATTGCCACGTGCTGTGCCGGGTGCCTGAACCCTCACAGCAGGGCAATGCGTGCCCCTGCACACCAGCCTGCTGCTTTTCACAATGCCATTGAGACAGCTTGAGTATTCTGAGCTCCTGGAGCCCTGGGAGATGAACGCCTGGTTCTGCCCTTGCCAGCACCCTCCCAGGATCAGGGTGGCCCAGAGGAAAAGGGAAGAGAAAAGCGATCTTTCATGCCTGGGCAGAGACCAGCTGATCTCAAGAGGAAGCATAAAAAATAGTTTCTGATTTAAAATACCCTCAAACAATTTCTTACTGCCCTTTCTCATTGGTATGGCTGTGATTAATGACAACAGGGTCTCGCCTGGCAGCTGGGATAGCTGCTCTGAAGAGTGAGAGGGAGGGTGTCAGGTGGAGACAGCTTCTTCCAGGGCAGGCAGGCTACAGCTTGGGCACTCAGTGAAGACAACCACTTAAGCTTTCTGTGAAACAGCAGCATCCCAGCTGTGACTTCTGCAAAGAGCTGTGTTGAGGACTGGAGTGTGGTGACAGCCAGGCTGCTCCAGCACCATATATGCAGTACTGGAGCTGGGATGGCAGGTCAGCCGCTCCAGAGACCACTATCAGTATGGCTAGCTGTTAATTCTGATTGAAAGATACCCTGCATAAAGTTATAAGACAGAAAATGAGGACAGGAGAGGGGGTATGGACCGTTTAATTTCTTGCCTAACTCCACTGAGGAAGCTGCAAAGAAGAACTTGCGATTCTTGGCCGTTTGCCCCGAGGCTGTGTGCAGCTGGGGAAAGAAGAAGTGAAAGGAAGAACCTACTGCCTGGGTACCAGAGGGAAGCGTGGTGCTGATAGAATGCAAAGTTTAAGTCTGCAGCAACCGGTCCAAAAATGCACACAGCAGGTAACAGCCCTAAGGCAGTCCTGCCTAACTGTACATGCAATGAGAACATACAGTGCCAAGGGGATCTGAGCTAATTGCCATTCTTGCCTGCACTCTGACCCTGGGAAAGTCTCTTCACCTCTGTGTGCTCGTCTGCTCAGATTTCAAAACCTCCAGGCTCTCCTCACGCGTTTGACACAGTGCCTTGGACTGCTGCAATCCCACTGATAATAAACTGGTGGTGAGGTCTTTTGCAATGTCCATCAGCCCTGACTGAGCAAGCCAAGCCCCTTATAACCTCACTCTCCTTGAAATGTTTTGGTTTGTACAGCTCCTTCTGTGAAGTAACTCCTCACTGTGGCATCAGAGACCTGAAAAACCTGACTTTGGATTCAGGAGCTCCAGAAACTTAATCCCTCAAATCCTGATGATCTACTTCATCACGCCTTGGAAGCCAGGCCACGTTTCTTTCCTAGAGATAAGCTGACTGTTGAAAAAAAGTCAAATCTCAGTTATTATTTAGTACCAATTAATTTAATTCCTCAATGGTTTATCAGTTATTTTCTCCTTTGTCATCCTCCTCTTAGTTTGTATAAATGAATGTCTGGAAGGACTCTTGCTCCCTTTTGATTAATGTTAGTTTCTTGTGCTTAGTAGCTGTCCTCATGTCACCCATTTTCTGGACGGTTCTCAGTTCATTTAAAAGAAAACACAGTATTTTATTTGGTTGTGGTGGGTTGACCTTGGCTGGATGCCAGGTGTCCACCAAAGTCATTCTGTCATTTCCCTCCTCAGCTGGGCAGGGAAGAGAAAATGTAATGGAAGGCTTGTGGGTTGAGGTAAGGGCAGGGAGAGATAATTCACTAGTTATTGTCATGGGCAAAGCAGGCTTGACTTGGGGAAATTAGTTAAATTTACCAGTCAAATTTGATTACCAATCAAATCAAAATAGGATAATGAGAAATAAATCTAAATCTTAAAAACACCTTCCCCCCACACGTTGCTACATCCCAGGCTCAACTTTGCTCCCGAACTCTCTACCTCCTTCCCCCAGCAACACAGGGGATCAGAGAATGCCGGCTATGCTCAGCTCATCACATGTGGTTTCTGCCACTCCTTCCTTTTCAGGGGGAGGAGTCCTCACACTCTTCCCCTGCTCCAATATGGGGTCTCTCCCACAGGAGACAGTTCTCTGTGAACTCCTCCAGTGTCCTTCCCACAAGCTGCAGTTCTTCACAAACTGATCCAGCATGGATCCTGCCATAGGGTGCAATCCTTCAGGAGCAGGCTGCTCCAGTGTGGGTCCCCAGTGGGGTCACAGCTCCTGCCAACAAACCTGCTCCAGTGTGAGTTTCTCTCTCCATGGGGCCTCAGGTTCCTGCCAGGAACCTGCTCCAGCATGGGCTTTCCACAGAGTCACAGCATCCTGTGGGCTTCCACCTGCTGTGGTGTGGGGTCCTCTGTGGGTTGCAGATGGATATCTGCTCCCGCAGGGGATACCATAGGCTGCAGGGAAATCTCAGCTCCAGCTCCCAGAGCACCTCCTCCCCCTCCATCTTCACTGACCTTGGTGTCTGCAGGGCTGTTCCTCTTGCATATTCTCACTCCTCTCTGGCTGCAGTTGCTGCTGTGCAGCTTTTTTCCACCACTTCTTTGACCTGTTATCCCAGAGGCACTACCACAAGGCCGGCAGCCTTGGCTCTGACCAGCGGCAGGTCTATCTTGGAGCTGGCTGTCCTTGGCTCTCTTAGACATGGGGCATCTTCTCAGAGAAGCTCTGTAGCCCTCCTCTGTAGCCATGCAAACCCAATACATCAGTTTATAAATGTACGTATTGGTATATAATCACTCTGGATGCAAATAATGTGTCTTATACCACTTCACAAACAGATGAATCATCTTCTGCTGGCACGCTGCAAAAGGTGTTACCCAGCCTAGCTCAGGCCCTGGTGTGCAGCACATTGTGCTTGGAGAAGGCACTGGCTGTCCCGAGACCTGGAGGCTCCTTCCACCTGGGCAGAGCCTGGTGGGCTCCAGCAGATGAGCTCCTGCAGCTCTGGCAGGCTGGTTCCCAGCAGAGCTGCCTATCTCCCTGCAGGTGCTGCCATGCTCTGAGGCTAGAGCAGCCCTCAAAGGTCAGAGCAAACTCCAGCACTGACATACAGTCAAAAACCAAGCAACTCCTGTCATGCAAACCGGGTGGAGGGTGTGGAAAACCCTGGCATGGCCAACCTCTCCGGGACCTTTTTCTTTCTAACCCAGCAATAACACCGTGGAATTCGGTGAGGCTATCCCAGCTCTGAGAAACCCCTCATTAGTGGGAAGGACAAATGAATATTTACATCCCTCCAGAGACAAAAATTATCAGCAGAGATGGATACAGCTGAATTGATGTGGACATGCCATTCTTGCTGCTGATAACCAGGGAATAAATAGGGTCACTGCAGTCTCCTCCAACAGCTGTATCTGGGGCACCAGAAATCCTAGGGCCAGGGTGAGCAGGCTTCCAGACCTTTATACCATTGTCAGTATAAAACCAGGCTTAAATTGAGGAAAGTTGGAGGAAAAATCTTATGGGTGGGGAGGAGACTCCTCTCCCTGGGAGTCTGCTGGCCTGGAGGTGTCCACCAGCCCCAGCCAGGTCTTCAGGCTGGTCTTTGAGGTCTCTGGGTCCTTGCTTCATTCCTGTTGCCATTTCTTTACTCACACCCTCGACACCTTCAGGGGTTGCATGGCTCGCTAGGGTTTCCTGGATGCAGTGTGTCTGGTAGCCGCTTCTTCTGGGCTTTGTCCCCACTTGCGCCTCCTTGTTAATGAGACCAGCATGGCTTCCAGTGTTGCCAACTGCCCAGCCCTGACTGTGCTACATTATTTTCACCCATGAGACTCATTTCTTCTTAGGGTAGAGAGTGAAATTCCCAGGCCTAATTCTTCTGGGTTTCTTCTCCTCCATGAAAGAAGAGCAATTGATGTTGTTGTCTGATGGACATTGCCGACATCATCAGTGTCCGGGATCTGGTTTCAGCCAGCAGCTTATCTTGGGCATCCCTGCGGACTGCCAACCCAAAGGCTAGTTGTTCAGTGCAGTAAGCAGATGTTGCTCTGCTCCACAATTCCCTTGTCGGAGGGAGCAGTGCTGGGATAACCCTCCAGCCCCTGCCCGTCAGTGACTGCTGCATACAAACAGTTCCGGGGTGCAGATCACCAAAGGGTTTCCAGCCTCCACGACTGCCCTGGGTAGCTCAGGAACTTTACAAGACATCACACTTCAGTGGTGAGACATTCCCTCCTAACCTGAGCTGTTATGGAGACAGGTTATAATTTTTTCTTTTCTGATGCAAGAATTTACCTTAAATAGCCTTCCCTACCCTCTCAGGAATTTGCAGCAGGCAGTGACAGCTCTTCTTGGCTTTCCTTTGGGTGCACCACAAACATCAGGTTTCTTCTTAAAGCAGCCTCCATTTCCTTGGTCAACTGGTTTTCCAGGTACTGGTTCTTTGTGGGGCACTTTGCTCTTGTAACCAGCAGCAGTGTTTGTGCAGTGCCAGAGCACTGCCTGAACTGCGCGGACACACAGAGAGGTGCCAAACAGCATTGACTTCCTTGCTTGGTTTTCTCATGGGTTGGGCCTCGTAATCCTGTAACTTGATCATTATTATTGGCAAATGAGCCTCTGGGCACTCTTTCAGGTGAGGTGCTGACAACCAGAACCATGAACTCTAAAATATTAATCTTTTCAAGACAAGCAAATAGAGCTTGCCTTATTTCCAAAGCGTTTCCCTACACATCTCCCAGAAATATGTAAAAATGGGTATTTTTGGCCAGCTTTATGTCCTCTTGGAAATTTACTCAGCAAATTGTTCTACATCTGCTCCAGGACAAGCTCTGTTAAGTTACTCCAACTATTTATTTTGGTGTGAATATTGGCATGCTTACCTCCAGAACCTCTGTGCCCTTTTCTCCCCTGATTTTAGTTCAATATGCCTTGTGTGTTGTGATCGTTTGGGAGAAGTGTTCAGGCACAACATAGGTTTCTGGCAAGTCTCTTAAACTGCTGCGTTCCTGATATCCCACAAGGAACCAGATCAGCCTTGGACTGAGGCAGGAGGTCTCTGACAACTGCAACCCAGCCTGCTGGGAGGAAGCTATGGAACCAACAAAAGCAGTTGTTAACCTCGGTGCTTGATATAGCGCATCCAATGGAAACCCACTTCAACAACCTTATTTACTGAGAAGGAGGTAAAATAACCTCCTTTTTGTACTGCAGGGATTTGTTTGATTGCTAGAAATAAACCAAACCATGATTGCAGGTGAGAAGTGTCTTGGTCTGAGTGAAAGATTATCAGATGGAGGTGGGAAAACCTTATAGTTCGAGAAAATTATCCCAGTTCATGAGAAGAGAGGAAAATAATGTTTAAAAGAATTAGTGGCTGTGTTTTCTTTACTTGTTTCTTCTTTTAAAATTTTTTACAGATAAGATCTGCGTCTCATCCTCAGTGCTAAACTCAGAGGGTATTGGGTAAGACCTTCTCCTTGCCTGTCACAGTGGGAGCTCTTGGAAGGGTTTTGCTTAGTGCAAAGTGAGTCCAGGGCCATCAGTGATCACTGGGCTCACGGCAGGGGGTCTTCTGGAGATGAAGGTAGAGCAGACAGAACCCCTTCCCAGGCCACGCTTGGCAGGCCACAGTATGCTGTCATTTCTGCAGTCCAAGACGCTTGTGGGACCCTGGATCTGCTGTTTGGGGACCCAGATTCAGTAAGGTGACACCTTCTTGCATTCAGCCAAAGTATCTGTTTCACGATATCATGGAGGAATATCATTTTGGGTTTGGTTTTGGAGTAATAGTCAAGGACCAGTTTAGGTGGAATTCTTCTGGAACAACTGCATCTGTAAATTTTTATATTTGGGCAAGACTTGCACTGCTGTAAATCTCTATTACCCCATTGAGCAGAAGAGAATAGAACTAGATTTTACACTACAAATGTAACCAGGATGAGGGTCTGGCTGGATGATTAGTGTCTTTGCTCAATTCACATTTTAATGGCACCGGATTTGTTCTTGAGCTGTGTCACAGAGGCCAAGCACCTTGACCCCTCTCAACCTGAGCATCTGAAAATAGAGCAACCTCAGCTGAAATTCACCTCATGCAGCATCATTCCTCTTCTGTAAGCCATCCTGTGTCTATCCATGGTTAGCACAGAAAAACAGGTCTGGGGAGAGCACTGGCTCGGTGACTGGGCATTAATCCTGGCAGCACAAGAAACACAGATGTTCATCTGAGGCTGAAGAAAACTTTCGTATGGTGCAAGTTGAAGAAACCCAACCCCAAGACGAGAGGTCATGCTTGAAAATTGTGACCGTGGATTTTATCTCAGGTCCCATCACTGTGGCCACTGGGAACTCTATGGGAAGCATACGGACCATTGGACAGTGGACATGAAACCTAACTTAACTGATAAAAAACTGAATGTAACTGGTATTTTCTCAGCTGAGGACTCACCCTGATTACTCCAGCGCTCTTGGCCTGCTGGTATTTTAATCAGAGGGTCCCACGAGCACATTGCACTTAATGTGTATTAAACACCCCAGCCAGGAATGCAGGCAGCAGAGACAGGAACACTCAAGGATGGAGTGCCTCTTAATGTGTTTTCCTGTTTAAACAAAACCATGTACTCGCTAAACACCGCTACGGAAGGAGGCAGCAGCCCTTGGCAAGTGAGCCTACCTGCGGCACCCTCTCGGCACATGTTTGCTCAGTGGGTTTGAGAGGTGTACCAAGTATATTGACATTATAAAGCCGTGTTCACTGTGCGCCCTGCGAGGCAGAAGGGAGGGCTGGCCATCTAATTGCTGGCCCCAGAGTTGCTCTAACCCAGGATGTCATTATTTCTTCGCAAATAGCTGGCACTTGGAAGAACTGGATTTATTCCCAGGCAAATTTAGAAAGAAATTAAGTCCTACCACCAACCAAAGATCCAATCACAAAGCAAACACAGGCAAAAGTACTCGAGGGGAAGACAAAGACCTTGTGTGGCAGCTCACAAGCCCTGCCTGGCTGCAGAGAGACATCACTACCCAGAGAGATTCTGTGGCTGATATGCAGCACCCCAAACAATATCTGGGTATCAGGGGAGTCACAAAGACCTGCCTGAGGCTGGATAGATGCTACACTCCCTCTCTTCCTGCATGGAGGCCAAACCTTATTACCAGGTTTAAGAGTCTCATCCAACACATTCAATATCATCTTGCTTTTGGGACAAATCTAGGTAAAGGCAGGATTGCCAAGTGTCAGTATCCGACCATTTCCTTCCTATTATGAATCCTGCTATTTGGGAATAAAAATCACGTACGTGGCAATTTCTTTATTTTTATTTTTTGTTATGGTGCATGTCTCATGCTGACCAGTCCCAGATGCTCACCTGGTTACCCCCAAAATCTTCATCCTGCTTGTAAACACTGAGGCTTTAAAAACACAGAAACTAGACATCTTTCACAAGCTCTTTGAAGCCTGATCTTCAGGACTTGGGGTTTCAAGCTTTCTTCTTTCACATAGAAGAGAGAAAGAAGAAGATGTAATGAAAAGTTGCAATGCTGCTAAAGCTGCACGGCTGCAGCATCTTGGTCCTTAACAAAAGCTCCAGATACTGGAATTCAAGATGAAATAAATCAGATTGACAACACTGTATTAAAAGCACTAAATAAATTTTCACTCTTATTATTCTGTTTCTTTCTGTGTGACTGTACTTGTGATGACAAATCCTGCCGTTTAGATAAGGAACCAGGCTTTGAAGCCAGGACATGAATTAGGTTTTGGTGTCTTTTCCTTCATAGGGAATTCCGCCTGTTTGGTTTATTTCTTTCCACATTGAAAAGAAATATCCTCAAACCAGGCAAGCTCCACTTTCCCCCCAGATCTCTTTCAATTCCAGCTCGTTCTGGCTCAGTGCCTCTTTATGCCATCCAAAGCATTGCTTGCAATACAAAGAACAGAAGAAGAGAAATCCATTCAATTAAAAAATGACATACAATAAAAAGTGCTGTGGAGGGCAGGTGTCAGAGCTGGGCACTGTTCTCACTGTCTGGCTCTTGTGAGTTTGTTAACCTTAAGGATTATTAACAGAAAATTCATTTTCTGTTCTTACACAGATTTCATCTGCAAGTTGTGGAGGCTTGGGGTGTATTTTTTCTGTTTTGAAAATATTTTCTCTTGTCTGTGTACGCTGATAAATTCCCATCACGTCTCCTGAGAAAAAGTAATATCTCTGTTAAAAGACAAGACGTGGTGCTCTGTGAAGTCCTCACAAAGGTGGAGAGACCCTTTCTGGATTCTGCTCTCTATTCATCATGAGGATTCCCTGGCTGCTTTGGAGCTCCTAATTTTTGCTAAACCTGGTAAAGTGTCTGTTGGAGGAATCAGTATGCATATGGGCATTTCTCCAAAGCTGCCTCCTTCAGCACAGAGCAAATTAAATTCAGTGTCAGTCCCAGGGCTGCTTCCCTCAGGGCCCTTTGAAAACCCCAGCTTTTAAGTTATGCTTCAGCCTTGCAGTGGTTTTCTGTAAAGCTTAACAAGCTTAATTTGTTTGGTTTTCTTTCTTTTTTTCCCCAGACTTAATTTGTCTCACGGCACTGTCTTCACCATGTACCAAAAGTCTGTTTTGAGCAAAAACTGTGGCAATATAATATGAACACAGACCCCTAAAGCTGTCCTTCCTTAAGGTCTTGTAAAAATTGTACATGTTTAGCAAAGGGAGGTAGGGGAAGTTTCATGAGCTCGCCTTGTAGGGATTTGAGCAGGGGTTGGTGGATAATAAAATTTAGGTGTGGGGTTACAGCTTTGGTGGTGTTAGGGTAACCACTGAGAGATGGGGGAAGAGGAACCTGCACATCTCCAGCTGAGGAGGGGGTGAGAAGTGAGCAAAGTGAGCAAAGAGGCGTGAAAGGGCATAAACTCTGGGCAGTGATGTGGCCACCATAGCAGAGGTGGGATCGGCCAGGGGCTTGGGATAATCGTCACCTCACACTGGGCTTGTGTGCAGCAGTGCACGAGAAGTTTATGAATGCAGTTCCAGGGAGGATCTGTCTGAAGCGTAAGCACAGGCAATTTCCCTAATTAGGGGAAGTTCATTTAAACGTGGAGGTGAGCCAGAGCTAATCTCTGTGTCCGGTTACCACTCTGCCTGGGAAATGCTGGCACCTCCAGGCTTGAACACTGCTGCAGACTGAGCAGCCATCTGTCACGGGCGCACGCTACCCGACACAGTGCGGCACAGAGGAGGGGACAAGGTGTGAGGAGCAGGGCAATGCTTTCCCCTCTGTCAGCTCTGAGCACACAGGTACTGATATGGAAACACCCACCCATTTCCCCAGAAAAATGGAAATATGAGGGGGGCTGTGCTGTTTCACCACTGAAAAGAAGGAAATGCAGGTCTGCAGCATCACTCCAGCTCCTTGTGGTGAAGAAGGACATGGAAACTGAACCAGTCTCCCATGTGCTGGGTGAGGAGAAGGAGGAGGGCTGGGGTCAAAAGAAGAGGTGACAGCATCCCCACCAGTGGCTCTTTCCAGCTGAAACACCTGACCTCTAATGGAAAAATGGAATTGATTCAGGATGCTAAGAAAATTGCTGGTTAGTAGTGGAAGCAAGAAGCTCAGGTAAGGGGCTGATGAAGAAGAACCTTTAATTTCAGATGGCTAAAAGGCCTCCCAGGAAAAGCCCAAGGTAGAGTACAGAGGAAGCCAGAAACAATTACAGAGACAAGAGCTGCAGACAAAGGCATAAGGATACCACCAGCTCTCAGATATTGCATCTGCAGAGCTCTCCTTTCACAGATCAATAAAAAAGATGTAGAGAAAAAGAAAAGAGAGGGAAAAAACCCACATTTCGTTGTGAATACTTCCTGAAGCATCAGCTCTTGGCTGTATTACCTGATGCCAGCCCTCTCTGAAATTGCTCCCTTTCCATTCACTGCCAATCAGTAGCCAGTGACCCAAGTTTAATTTTCTTCCATGTTATTTTTGTATTAGTAGTGTGAGGTGGCAGGATTGCCACTGCGCTGTGCCGTGAGAGGCAGCCTGTGAGCAGAGGACATAAGGGCCCGTGGTGGGAAAAGGGCCGACTGCCCCCATTTCACAGCCACTGACCACAATTTGTGTGCTGTAACAAAGTCTGGAAATGGACAAAAAGATGACTCCAGGCTTTCCCACAACAACTCTTTTGCATTTTTGATCCCCCAGCCAGAGAAAAACTTTATTTTCTCTCTTATTCCACACCAGCATCACTCCTAGTAGGAGCCTTTAAATCCTTTTAAGCTTTTAAAAACCTTTGCACTTTAAATTTGGATTTGAAATCTATGTAGGTACGCATATACATATGTAAGTGTGGGTGCAGGCGCATACCTTAAGGAACTCCTAAACTGAAAGGCCTGTCAAGATGAGGTGCTAAAGAAGCATTTCCCTCCATCACCCCCAGCCTGGTCCTGTCTCCTGGGGGCTGATCCTGTGCCTGGCATTGCAATGCACAGCACACTGTGGGAGTGGTGAGACACTGGTACAGGTTGCCCAGGGGAGCTGTGGATGCCCACACCTGGGCAAGGGCTGTGGCACAAGGACCTGGAGAGGCTGTGCTTTGCCCCAGAGAGCCATCCCTGCAGCACTGCAGAGCCTGAGCTGTGCTGCACACTCAGGGCTTCTCTAGCCCCTACTGGTTCAGAAAGTGGCTCCTGTCTTTAGCTTTATTAGGGAGATGTTGCTAATTTTATGGACTGCCAAGACTGACATTTCTCTGACCATTTGTCAGAAGGACCACAGCAAAAATAGTAGCATTAAAAATGGATCTTACCTGTGACTTGAAACTGAAAGCTATTATGTGGGCTACCTCTAAAATTTATGCCTTAATATTGTGAGATGGGTTTATAAAGGAGCTCCATTTCAGGTTCCCATTTTCATCTCTCCATGCAGCCAGCACTGAAGGATTACGAGCACTTTTCTGACAGGCCCTCTCTTTACACCGTCTCTTACTCATCCCTAAAAATCACTGAGTGAGTTTTCCAATATCCCATTAGTCACCTAAGAACACTATTCATGCTGAAGTTCATTACTTTCAGTTTAAGGAAGATCTGTGGCACATGGTAACTAAAGTTTGATTAAAAATCCTTTATTTCCAAAGAAAAAAATCCACCCCCCTAATAACATTTATTAACGATTTTTAACCATCACCCGAAAATTTCATTTTACCAGGTGGGTACACTCAGCATACTCAGGTTCAGGTCACTCATGCACAGAATGAATGGCAGCTGGCCATAGTCTCTGCACTCACAACTTTCCAAAGGCACAAGCAGCAAAAACAGAGGTTTTTATTCCCAAAGACACACACATCTGAATGTGTCATGCTTCCAGGCCCTCCGGAGAGGGAGGATAGTCTGTCACCTCCCTTGGTGAGCCAGCAGGGGAAGCCGGGCAGCGAGAGCCCTTTGCCCTGCATTGGTGCCTGTCTCCTGCCTTGGGATGCACTCACTGCGAGAGCCCCGTGACTCCTTCAGTGCCTGCATTTGACTATTCTTACATTTGACTGTTTCTAAATTATTAACATGCCTAGTACTCTGTGCCGTGGCTTTGTCTGAGGCCTTTTCCTTTGATCTCCATTGCCTTTGAAACTCTGCCTGTGTGTGTGGGCAAGCCGTGCTGCTTTCTGCAAACCACCACCCTGCAGGGTGATATTTCTCTCGCTGAAACCAGTGCAAAAGGTCCTGCGAGCCCTCTGGAACCCAGGACACAAACTGATGCATTGTTTTAATGTTAGGGTATTTTTTTAAGAGCCTGGACATTTCCCTATGTCTCACAAGCTGTGAGGCATCTCCTGCAGTCCCCAGCAGCAGGTGAGAGCACCAGCACATCCTCAGAGGCCCACAGCGTCTCCAGTATTAGACCCATCTGTTGCTGCTGCTGGTTTACACCAATTCAAGTATAAATTCTCGGTTTACAGCCTTCAAGTGCCACACAAGAAAGCTCCAGCATCATCACTGCACACATTTGTATTGCAAAAATGCACATCTTGTGCCAGACCAGCAGCTGGGTTGCCCAAAAATCTGTCTGTGAAGGCATGTCTCCTTCTGGAGGAGTGTCAGAAAAGGGATGTGCCAGAGCAATCTTACACATGGTGTATAGCTGAACCCTCCAACACAAAGCCAGTTAAAGATATTATGAGGCTGGAGTTTGAAGGCAGGCTTTGGCATGCTGGACAGATGGATCATTGCTTCCCACCTTGACCTTAAATTCTTGAACGTGTCAAAGAACAAAACACAGGCATAAGAAAGCACCAACTATGACTCTTAGCAAATCCAGTGGACCAGCTGACTGCCTGTTGATGAGCAATTTAATTTGAGCTGAATTATATGCTCTGGTAGTCTGGCTCTCAGAGAGGTAATTAACCCAGATGTCTGCCCTCTGATGGGGCCCAGCACGCTGGTGTATGTGTGGTGTCCATCCACGAGCATCCCATCAGCTGGCAGGCAGCAAGCTGGTGGCACAGCAAGCTGCTGCAGGAAATGTCCTGACTGCTGTGCAGGGAGGGACAGAGTCCCGGCTGCTGAGCATGAGGAGGAGCCATAGTGCTCATCTTCTTACATCACGGCACTTGTGAAACACAAGTGAATAGGGACGTTTTCAAGAATGCTTTTAATTCAGAAAAAACCCTGTGTTTCAGCCATGTGCTGAATTAGTTTGATTTGAGGGGAAGCAAGGATAGCCACCGCTCCCTGAGCTCCTTAACGTGAGCTGGCTGGGCCCCAAGCCAGCACAATTTTATTTACTGGAGACTTTATCTTTCATGTCCGGTTTATATTTAGGCCTGCTTGTGCAAGGCTGTCCCATGCCACTGGGCATGCACTCATTTCCTCTGACATTAATGGCAGTGCTCACATGAGGGAGGACTCGCTAAGGTGAGCAAAGACTGGCTTCTGGGATTCTGTGAGAAAAAGCAAAGTTTCCAAAAAGGCAAAGGCCTTCCTCGTCTTGGGTGTTTTGGCTGGGCTCACATTGCAGCAACCACAAGGTTTGGTGAGGGCTCCATTTTAGGGGGACATTGTGCAACCACAGGAGGAGGTAATTCTAGCTCTGGCGGGAAGCCCCGTTTCTTTAAATTCCTAACACTTCAACGCTTTCTTAAATGCTTCTGTTACAGTCTTTGATAAAATGTCTGAACACCTATTTCTTTGCTGTGTGATTATTTGCACCTTGATCTTGCTCTTCCAAAGCAAAAGGAGCATGTTATAAACACAACTGCCACAAGAGCTACGCTAGCAAGATTGCTTAAAAATCAGTAGCACTGGGGCATGTGCCAGGAGCCAAGCAGTTGGTAATTCTGAAGTGAATGAGGCCTTATATTGTTTTTATCCACGATCTACAGGAGCAAATCAAGTTTATATAGATAAAGATCACATCCTAGCATGCTGTGAAGTGCAAACAGTATTTGCTGGCAGAAATAGCTGGCAGAGATTTGTGGACACAAAGATGGATTATTAATTAGGAAAGGATATTTCTGCTGTTCTGAGATCATATATTTTGGGGGTGGAGAGATGGTGCATGACAGAACCAGGGTGTGAGCTCGCTTCCACCTTATGTAGCAGTATAAGGTCTCAGCAGAGCTGAAGCCTTCTCCAGGTTCTGTCCATCATCCATCCTGGAGCAGATCTGCTCCCTGAGGATTACCCTTGTCTGCCAGTAAACACATGGCTGCTTGCAGCTTCAGTATCTGAAACCACCACTTGACTGCCAAGATTTCCCAACGAAGCTCCTCAGAGGCATGTCTAGCTACGCAGTTTCCTTTACTTAATGCAAAAAGAAAGAAAGGGTGGGGAAAAAAGATGATTATCAGTCAGATCTACGTGCCCTACATCTCTATGGCAACCATGTGCAGTTTGGCAATGACACAGGTACATCCAGGAACTCTCTTAACAGCATCCACATCAAACCAGCAGCCTGCAAACAGTGCTGGAAATCTGTCTGGCACCCTGAGAGTAAGGCATGGGAATTAGAGGGCCAGCACAGAATTATCCTCCCAGAGAATTTTGATGTCTTTACTAGAGGGCAGTCAGGCATGCGTCACGATGTGCCTTGCACAGCACATGACATCAAAGCAGCCACATTTCCCCTTTAGGTGAAGGAGCACGTGTGGTCAGAAGGCACTCCAGTGACTTAGCGAGCATGTACCACCTTTGGGGTGACATGAGGGACCCAATGAGCAAGGGAAGGTGAGGACATGAGGTGCAGATTTTGCCACACTCACATTTTTATGTAACCAAGCAGGTCTCAAAATGTGGCCAACTTTCCCTGATTCCCTCTCTGCAGTTTTGGTCCAAGCTGTGATGGGAGAGCAGAACGCATGCGACATCAGCCACCAGGAAGAAGCCACATCAGTGGGCACAAGTTTGTTGTAGCTTAAGGAAGAAGCAAAGGGCAAAAAGTGGGTAAGTTTTTGAACTGGCTGGTTGGGATATCCATCAGCTGCTATAGAGGCTGTACCCCCCCAGCCAGCACAAGCCACGGCTGCCCTAGCCCAGCCGGGTTTCCAGCAGTGTCAGAGCTGCGAAGGTGGTGGCAAGCGGTGCAGTAGTTTGAAGTAAGAGGAGGGAGTGCTTCAAAGGTGCTTTGCACGACAGGGCCTTTAGTTCCCAAAATGAGGGGTTAAGCATGGGGGCAGCTCTCCAAGAGACTACTGTCCCAGCAGCGCCATGTTTCTCTCCACCTCCTGCCCTCCACCTCCTTCCAGAGCTCTCCCTCTCAGGATGCTGGTGAGCGTCACCACTTCCCAGGCTGGCTCCGCTGGTGGTCCGTGGGGCAGCAACCTGAACTTTGGGTCAAAAGCATAAAGGTCTAACACTGCCCATCCTGATGGATTGGCTAGTTTTTTTCCACTTAAGCCTTAGGAGATCCTTGACTTGAATGGGACCTGAACTTGTTTAATACCTCTAATGAATATTTGTTCATACTTTTCTCTGAGGATGAACATTTTTACAAGATTATATCCCTTTCCTTCTTGCTCATTTCTCAAGTCATGCTCTTAGTTTTATTCCAAGCAAATACAGGTTTTAGGCTTCTTGAAAAGTCAGATACTTAATGAACTATTTCAGTGGTGGTACTTTCCCTCCAAACTCTGTGACTAACACATAATTCCTTGTTTAGAGCTCTGCTAAGTGGGGGGTGAGGGCTGGCCACCCATGGGGCCACATCAGCAAGAGAGTATGCAGGACATTGAGGGAAATGAGAATTCCCCTGTACCCATGGGGCTGAATCTAGAGGACTGTGGTAGGGGGGAGTCCTAATGCTGTCTATGGGGGCCCCTAGGGCTGTTTGCATTGCCTGAAGGGCATTACAGGGAAGAGAGAGGCAGGCTCTTCCCAGAGATGCACACTGAAAGGACCAAGGCAATGGTCACGTGTTGTGACAAGGGAAAATCTGGTTCATTAAAAGGAAAGTATCGTGCCATGAGGTTGGTCAAATACTGGCACAGGTTGCCCAGTGAGGAGCTGGGATCTCCATCCCCATAAAAACTCATAACCGGAGTCCTGAGGACCTGATCTAGCTTTGGAGCTGGCCATGGCTTGGGTTCCTTTTCCCTGAAATTATCCTGTGAACCTGCAAGTCTATTATACACATAAAAAAAAGGACAAGAAAATTAAAAAGAAGGGTAAACAGGAACAGTTGTTTCTGTTTAACTTCTGATGGCAATAAAGAATAAAGCAGCAGGCTTAAGCACAGCTCTGAAATGATTCAGTCTGATGAGACCGTTCATGGTTGTGCCTGAGAAAAACATAAACTGCAAAACACAGCTAAACATTGTTTATTCTAAACCTAACACAGGATTTCTCCTTTTTTTTCCCTTCTTATGAGTTTTCAAATTCACACAGGACTCTTCTGCCCCCTTAATGCACACAAATCAAATATGGATTTTGCTTTGCTGTGTGAAAGTGGAGAGCTGGAGCTGCCTGTTTTAAAGCTGCTAAAGTTCCCTCAGGATGGCAGGGTGGCCATTTTATTTCCTTCAGCTTGAAATAAAGCCCTTTTTTTAAAGCCCTCTTTTGATTTCCACACCTGATCTCCGGTATTCTCAAGAACCAGAGCCTTATGAGTACAAAGGTAGCACAGATGAAAGGCCTGACACCCACCCTCCATGAGGCCTTTTTGCCAGGAGAGCCAGGGGCACAGCTCCCTGCAAAGCAGCTGTTTTATTCCCGCTGCTTTGCTGCAAACGCCCCTGGTGCTTTTTTGTGCCCCAGCTCCTTAGGCTTCCTGCACTGGGTGGAAATTCCACCCACAGCAGCCTTTCCACTCCTTTTCTTTCTTGAAATCTCTCAGGCATCCAAATCAAATTAAATTCTCTCTCTCCCACCCAAAGGCTATTGACCCCTGATTTCTTCAGGAAGGGGTGTTTTTGGCTGCTATAATCTCTTTGGAAATTCAAGGGTTACTCAAGCAGATCGTATACTATTTTGCAGGCATAAGGTGCTCTCCCCCAGGTGGGCAATTCCACCCTGCAGCTCCATCATCATTAAACTGAGAAGAATCACCCATTTGGGCACAACTGACCCAGCTTAGACAGTGGCACATACATGGGATCTTCTTCTGTTGAACTGGCCAAGGAGCTGGCACAGGGTTGCACCAGCCACAGGGGAACAGACAGGCCCTGATGGGACACAGAGTGAACCTGTCAGCTTTCAAACAACAGGTTCCCACCAGCACGGTGTATTTATTCCAGATAAACTTTCTGTATCACAGGGGACTGTGGCAGTTCTGCTTTGTTGGAAAAAGCCCCAGAGTTCCACTCAGTCTCCTGCCAAGCACAAACCCAGGGAGCCCTTCTTGTCCCACTGGCAGAGATTCTCCCAACACCACATGCTCCAGCAGCCACGCTGAAGGTGTCAGCACTGGCATGGCACGAATGCCAGCAGCTCCTTACCACCATGTGAAAGGGGCAGGCCTGGGAGTAAGCTGGAGCTTAAAGTGGCAAGGAGGTTGAGGCGACTGAACCCCAGAACCACCTCGCAACAGATCCCACATCACGGATCTCCAAGAAAACTGCGGCTGGCAAGATGATGGCATGGTGAGCTCAGCTGTCCCATGCCAGGGGTGCTTCACTCACAGCCTCTGGGATGGTGATCACAGCCACACAGCCCAGAGACCACCTGAGGCAGCAACTGGAGCCATGGACACTTAGGCATATCCTCTTGGAGACCACAGCTTCTGTGATAGCTCAAACTGCTCTTGTGGCAGTTCCCACTGGCTGGTCTCCGCTGCTTCTCCAAAGCACTGCTCAGCTCCTGCAAAGTCCCATGGGATTTTAGGCACCAAACCTGCTGAAGAGTAGCAAAGAAAACTAAAAGGGAACCTGGAAGCCTCTTCCGTGTGACGCTAGAAAGACAAAACAGTGGGTTTAAGGAACGTAGTGCAAAACAAAGTAACTCGTGGCTGCCAATGAATCTCCCATGGGTTGCCTGAAAGTAATCCTTTAGGTATGACACTCTTCTGTCACAGGAAAGGAGTCACTCTCTTGTACATGACCAACAACAGTGATGAGAGATTAGGAAGGAAGAGAGCTATCACGGTGACAAGCTGTATTCATATGACATACTGCAGCACAGATCCAGATGAGGCAATGACATGACTGTCTGTACAGGTCAAAGGATGATCGAGAACTCAGAGGGGTAGTTTTCAGGGCAATTAAAGAGGTATCTCTGCAACACCCATGCCTTGTTTCTGTGCCACGCAGGTGGTGCTGTCTCTCATGGCTGGTGACAGAGCATCCCCATGGAGCTCAGGGGCAAGGGCTGGCACAGGGCACTAGGAGGAACATCGCAGTGGTCCACAAGCCACTGTCCCATGCCAGGCAGGATGCTCGTCAAGGGTCACTAGTGCACCAGGGACCTGCCAAGGGGACACCTGCCTAAGGAATGGGTCAGATAGCTGTGCGTGTGGAAATGGTTACAGCAGCTCAGGCAGAGCAGGTGCCCTGTGAGTCACGGCTGGGTGGGGAGCAAAGCGTTTCCGCTCCTCACCTGACAGCCCTGCCCCGGCACAGGTGGGTGGGAGGCACAGCCATCTCCAGATCCAAGGCCCTGGCAGCTGTTCCAAGGAAGTGACTTGTTGCAAAGGGGTCAGCTTAGATGTGACCCCTGGTCCTGAGCTCTTCAGACTGGTGGTGTTTGCCTCCAGCCCCTGTGCTGAGGAAGATGCACTGTGAAAAGCAGACCATTCCTACCCACTCCGATTCTCTCTTTTACTGTTTTTCCCTCTGTCAAATTCAGAACAGATCCAGGACCAAGGTAAGGACACCAGCATCTCCCCAAAGTGATGCACTGGGGAGAAACCTGAGAGGTACCCACACTTTGCATGGGATATATATATGTATGGAGAGACACCCAGCCCCAGGATGTTTCTCTGCAGGAGCTGGCAGCATCCAGGACAGGGTGATCATGTCTTGTGTCCTGCTCCCACCAGCTCCAGCCTGGACTGCTGGCACAGCCCCTGGCTGAGCTGCTAGGTTAGGGCCAGGAGAGTTGGTTTCACAAGGCACTCCAGGCACAGCCTTTATCAGAACTTCTCCCAAATCCTCTGGGATGCCATGTCCTTTATAATCAAGAGGCTGGAGCAAGCCCCTGGCATAGGGTCTCACCTGTGTGTTACAAGAGGGATATCGAGCCCAGGTGACCAGCTGTTCTCCAAAATTCTATTGCACAGAAAAGCCACTCAGCTCATCTGTTTGGCATGTTTGAGCATTGCTTCAGCATCTGAGGAGACTTTATTGATCACTAGGCAGGTAATGAGGAGTGAATCTGCCCACCTTTCCCCCTGATGCCTCCCTTAAACACTATGCTCGGTGAACCTACATTATATTTCCATTTTCTGCCTGTTTGTCATGGACATACGCACAGAGCAATTATGGCACACAGGGAAGCAATAATAAGAAGTATATTTAGCAAACCTGTCCTCTCCTCACCTTGAATTCTGTGTGCAATTTTGATCACTGCAATATAAAAAAGATATTAAACTACTGTAGAGCATCCAAAGCAGGGTAATGACGATGATGAAGGGCCTTGAGGGGAAGCCATATAAGGAGTGGCTGAGGTCACTTGGTCTATTCAGCCTGGAGGAGACTGAGAGGAGACCTCATTGCAGTTACAACTTCCTCGTGATGGAAAGAGGAGGGGCAGGCACTGATCTCTTCCCTGTGGTGACCAGTGACAGGACCCAAAGGAATGGCCTGAAGTTTTGCCAGGGGAAGTTTAGATTGGATATTAGAAAAAGGTTCTCCACCCAGGGGGTGGTCGGGCACTGGAACACGCTCCCCAGGGAAGGGGTCACAGCACCAGCCTGACAGAGTCCATGAAGTGTTTAGACAGTGCTCTCAGGCACATGGTGTGACTCTTGGGGATGGTGCTGTGCAGTGCTAAGAGTTGGACTTCAACGATCCTTGTGGTTCCCTTCCAACTCAGCATATTCTGCTATTCCTTTTTAACTGCAGAGTTGTATTTTAAGCTCGGTATTACAAGGCTTACTTACCACCTTATTTTTGATGGTAAAGAGAGTGGAAGGGCCCAAATGACTCATCTCACTGGCCAGCAGAAAGCGGTACCACTGCTTCTCCCTCCTTAGCTCTGACGGGCAGCCCTGGGTCCCTCAGACACGATGCTGCTCAGGCTCTCTCTGCCAGGGCTCAGCAAAATACCATGTGTGAGGAAAAAACATCCTCAGTGCCACCAGAGAAGGAGTGCACACGTGAGGGCGTGTTTGTGTGCACGCAGACACGTCTACCTATGATCAGGGACTTGTTTCTGTGGCAAAACAGGCAGTGACTTGGGTATCCAGCTCCAGTCCAATGACTAGCCAAGTGACTTTCACAGAATCAGTCTTTACCCAGCAAAAGACAGATACTGAGAAGAAGGCAAACCCCTACTGACAGGGACACACCTGCCCTTGTCCCCTTACCCCAGAGTGATGCCAGGGTGAGGGACTTGCCCAAACTCACACTGGAGGCAGGAAAACTTCAGATTTTACAAAGTCCAGTGTTGTGCTTTGTGCTAAGAGGGGTTTAAGCTGTAATCTTCCTTCACCAGCTCTCATATACAGTTCAAAGGGCAGGATACTGTATTTTTTTTGGATGAAAGATGCTTTAAAAAGTAGAGAAGCATTTATTCCTGACCCCTTTCCACCCTGATTTGAAATGAAGGGTCACGCCAGGCTCACTGGCAGCCAGGCTGGCACAGCAGCTTCCCCCAGAGAGAGATTTTACCACATGACATGTGTCTGCGGGCATGGGAGGAACAGTGATAGCATCAGCTGAGATAAGAGGAGAGAAGCTGTTATCCTGGCAGCCTGGAGGTCAGGAGAAGAGGCAGCTGAACAAATTCCAGCTCCAAGGGCCCAAAACACCACAACTGTCATGTCATAGATTATTTTGGAATAAATATGCACATGCCACTCCCAGCACGCAATTACTTTCTCTCATCAAACTGAAAGAGAGTAGGTTTAGATTAGATATTACGAAAAAATTGTTTACTGTGAGGGTGGTGAGACACTATCACAGGTTGCCCAGAGAAGCTGCGGGTGCCGCATCCCTGTAAGTGCTTAAGGCCAGGTTGGATGGAGATCTGAGCAATCTGGTCTAGTGGAAGGTGTCCCTGTCCATGGCAGGGGGGTTAGATGGGAACTAGATGATCTTCAAAGTCCCTTCCAGCACAAACCATTCTATGCTTCTATAATTCTATGATCCTTTCTGCAGCAGTGCAGGGGCCACTCTGATCCTCCACAGCAGTGGGGTCATGCTGGGGCTGTTCCATGTGCATCTGCAGGTCAAACACACACCACAAATCCCTCCTGGAGACAAGCACAGTCCAGCCACTGCGGCATGCAGAATGGCCTCCTCTGATAAATAAACCAGTGCAGCCTCCCACAGGAAGAGTCACTCACTCTCTGCCTCATCCCAAAGTAGCAGAAGTAAGTATGACCCAAGGCAGGCAACTGTCAGCAGCCTGGAAAGGCTCTGTGCTCAGATAAGCAGGCTGGGAGCAGCAACAGGAGCTGCTGTTGTGCAGCTGAGAGGGTTGCAGGAAGGGATGTGAATTTAGGTCCATGCCAAGTACTTCCATCTGAAAGATTTATTGCTTTGCCCGGCAGCCGTGCCCAAGAGAGAAATAAGACACCATCACTGGAGAGATGACTGCCCACTTTAAGCATAGACTGTGCCCAACTCATCCTCTCTGGGTTCTTCCAGATTTGCCTGTGGAACCTGTCAGAGATAAAAACAAAAAGATTTTTCTGTCAAATGTACCTGTTGAGGCAATTTTTTCCCACCTGATTTGGCTGCACAATTCTGGATGCAAAACCAGGTGAGGTGACGTCTCTGCTCATGCTCTCAGTGGCCACTGCTGTGGGGACCCCCTGGTCCGGTGCTGCATCCCAGCATGTGGCACCACACTCTGAGCTTCCAGCCTTCTTCCCTGTGGAGATGCATAGGCATCTCGCTGCCTCTCTGCTTCCCTTCAGACTAGTTTTTTTTACCTTACTGGCCTACCTCAGCCTAATGGAGCACCAGGGCAAAGGCCACCCAGGCAACCAGGTTTGTACAAATCCAATAAAAACAGCCCCCAAAGTAAGGCAGGATGCCCTCTGTGCTGAGGAAAGCAGATAAAAAGCTGGCATCAGTGCAACATCAGGAAACCCAGGTGAACATGATCTTGTATGCAAGCATAATATCATAGGGGAGGCTGTGGGCTGACCCTAACTTTCATGGAAAAGGTTTTCCCTGATAAACATGCTCAGAACTGCAAATCCCCGTGCATGCTGTGTTCCCAGCCTGTTTCAAGGCCAGGAATTAAGCCAGCTTTGCAAGCAAAGCCATGAGGACACTGGGGAGCTGTCAGCCCAGCAGATGATCTAATAGACCAGCAACACCACAAGAAGGGCCGGGGCCAGGCTGGGGCACACCAGCCACTCTTGTGGCAGCACAGCATTGCCCTGTCTCCGTGCTAAGCCCGGACCACTGCAGCCCACGCGCAGCCATATGCCTGAACCACAGCAGCAGACAGAGCATCTGCCACTGCCCTGGCCGGCTTGTCAAGGACGGGGGGGCACGGGTCCAATGGGAACAGTTTTATTTCCCAGTCTGGAGAGGTTTTTCTCCATTTGGAAGAGGACTATCAGCCTTTTCTGACCTTCTTCCAAGGGACAGATGTTTTTGCTCTATCACTCATTCACTGCTAAGGCTTCGGGCTATAGCTACCGCTATTTCTTTTGGGTTTTGGATTCAGTTCCACAGCAGCGGTCCCTGGCTAAGTTAGGCTGTTTAATTAGTTATTAAAATGGAAACACTTTTTTTTTTATCACATCTCCTACCATTCTGGAACAGGTCCACTAATAGTAGACGCTACTCAGACAAGCATTTATTACTCTGCCTTGAATAGACTAAATAGTTTTGGCAAGTCAAGCTTTCTCCTTTGGATTTGCCAGGCATCTGACTCCCTCTCACACTGGCTTTCCGGAGGGTACAGCTGCCAAAGGCAATGCAGTTGGACCAGGCACAGTACTCTGTCACCCTGACAGCAGCATTCTCACCCGGCATTACAAGGGGATATAGGGTTGCTCCATCTCTTTGGGGTGATGCTTCACTCTGAAAGCCTGCTTAAGTGCTTGTGGAGGTATCTTGTGGCAGGATTTCCTGTTTATGTTGCCATACACCTTGTTATTAGCATCACACCTCTGCTGAATGTGTGCCCTCACCCTGCAGCTCTGCCCGAGCGGGGTGGGAGGAGGTGGTTTGGGAAGGTGAGTCAGGGAAGCGCTGGGGGCAATGGCTCCAAGCTGGATGACAGAGAGGAGGAACCATGTGGGAGCAGCGGCACCGTGCTGTGAGGGGACAGACCACAGCATGGCCACTCTCCCCCTGGCAAACTCACCAATTTACTTTCCAACTACACCCCAGGTGGAGGTGAGACCCCACCATGCATTCATGTGGGATTTGTTTTGGCACAGTGTACCCAGGAGCCAGGAGATGACAGGAGCACAGACAGATCCTTAAGGGTCTCAGGCTGCTTTTCTCAGCTGCTTTTTGTCCTCTTATGCATTTTACCCTTCCAGCACGCTCCTTTCCTCAGCAGGAAGGTGCCGCAGGCTCTGTGCCATGCACGCGGCCTCAGCGGAGTCGTGTCGCCCTGGCCCCACCATGCATTGTGCCATCATGTCCTACGCCAAATTAAGCAGTGACTTACGAGTCAGCTTGACACCAAGGAACCAGCTCCGGGTGCCCAACAGAAACAAATCAGTATTTCAGTGGGGATGCAAGTGTCACAGATGCTCCAAGGCAGCCTGAGGGAAGCCGGAACAGACCACAAAGTGAATATTTTGGTTTCTTGGTTTTGTAACAGGCTGGTGATTATCTTGGCCTTTGCATCGATCTAATGAGATGTCTCTGCACAAAGTGACTCCCACATCCCCCTCTGAGGCTTGCATGAGGCAGCGCTTCACATCACCCAGGCACAACTTGAGCCTTCCTCCTTTAGAGGAAGATTGATGATTTCTAAGTGCTCAGCATTTTCTAACACTGTTCCCTTTCTTGACAAGAGGTATTTCCGGGGTCTGGGATATTTTCCTGGCAGGCAAAAAGTGGAAGTACACTTCCAGTACGTGCCAACCCCAACTATCCAGTGTTCCCACCACTGACATTCCCGGTGGGTGGTAGGTGAAACCTCGGATGTCAGGATTAGCTTTTCCAAGGCCCTTCAGAAAAGTTGAAGTCTTGCTGTAAAAAAGGAAAAGACTATCAAAAGAAATATTTTCTTATCAAACACGAATGTTTGCTGCTGCAAAGCAAATAAGGAATGCCTCAGGGCTACACCGAGCACCCATGATTACCCAGTTGTTAGTATTTGCATGTTTGGCTGAGGCAAGGAACAAGCACACCACCTCTCTCTGTGCAACCTGCCGCACCACCCTGGAAGCAAAATTAGACACTTATCAGATCTGAAGACTGTGTCCCTGCTAAATGGCTTAATTTGTGCCTCAGTTGAGAGGGGCAGGCACAGGGCACATCACCTCACCACTGCCACAGCCATAACCCATTGGAGGTGACGTTTCACCAGGTGACGGAGATGTGGACTGTGTTAAGGGTGGTGATGGGGCTCAGTACCCGCAGAAATTGAAACTCTGGGTCTGTCATGTACACCCTCAAAGCTGCAAAGGCAGCTTGTGAAAAGGGGCCATCTGGCCCCTTGCTCCTTAAAATGCTCATGGCTATGGTGCTGGTGAGCGTGCACCTCTGTGGGTGCTGGGGTGACCCCGCTTTCCTGGCATGGAGCCAGGATGTGGCTGGGACAAACCACGGGTTCTGGGAGATGGGAAGTTTTACTGGGCCCAGTAAAACACTGCCGTGTCTCAGGGCTGAGCACTGCCTCTGCCCTGGATGGGGTTGCAGGTATCTAACCCTGACAGGCTTTGGTGGTGCCTCCCTTGGGTACTGCTTTTGGCCCCTTGGTCCCCTCCTCAGGCTATGCCAGCAGAGGCCAGCCCAGGCTCTGGGACTGAAGCTGCTCCCAGAGAGGAGGTGCAGGGAACACCCTGGTGAGTGCTGGTCATGGTGAGGCAGGTGGGGAATCTCCATCCCCAGCCCCAAGCAAAGCATTGTTACATCCCAGATGTACTGCAGGATGTGGGGCACGTGCTGTCTCAGCTGCCCTGGCAGCTGGCAGGGATGGGGTCCAAGCCCTGTGCTGGATTGCACACCCTGACACAAGGCATGTGCCCAGGGAGGGCAAGTGACAAAAGCCAAGGCAGGAGGGTGATTCCTCATCCACCATTACGGCCTCCACTCCACCCATTACCTCCGAGCTGGGCTGGAGTTCCGCAGGTCCAGCTAAGCTGTGGCAGTGCTGCCAAAGGCCTCCTATGCCGGAGGTGGCTGCAGGCAGCTCCACAGACGGACAAACGGCCACCTGACTGCAGAGGCAACCCCAAAATGCTCCTGCCAGGCAGCCCTGCAGCCCTGAAAACACCCATTTGTTTGCCGTGCACAGCACACAGTGCAAGGCAGTCATGCCCCACAAAAACACAAAAATAAAAGAAGGAAATAAAAGATGTCCATGTTTCTGCAGTTCCCCCTTGGCTGTGCTATCAGAAAAAGGGCATTCAGGGTAACAATGAAGCCTCTGGGCAGCTCAGCACTGCACAGGGAGCTGCAGACTAAGCTCTCCCCCTCCAATTTCCAGGCCAGATGGAGCTCAGGCAGGATGCGATACATCAAGCACCCACTGCAAGATTTTTCCTGGCTCACTTGGGAAGGGATTACATGGTTGTGGCAGCAGGAGGAGAGCCAACAGAGACCAGTGGCCAGACCATATGGGGCACCAGGGTCTGGTGTCCCTGCTCTGTGCAAGCCCAGAGCTGTCCACAGCTCCCTGCTAAGGAGGGCTCTGCTGAACCTGCAACCAGCTGTGGAGACCCCGGTCCTGGCAGCACATGGGTGGCCTCAGCTCATCCGCAGTGCTGATCCTGCCGTAGGGAGCTGTAAGGAAAGCTGCTTAGCGGAGGCGATGCTCAGATGTCTCTGGAGCTGGGCCCTGGCAACAGCCCCGGCTGCCTTCACGTGGCAGGGTGGCAGCAGCAGAGCAAGCAGCAGTGACAGCTGCTCTCTTTGCTTTGGGGATGCTGTGTCGCTCTGCCTCTGGGCTTGTCACCTCACTGTTTTTAAAGGATTAAGTCCATTTTCTCAAACTGAAGCCCTGGCAGGACAAAGTGGGCTCCCATTGGCTTTCTTCACCACTGAGCAAGAGGAGTCTCATCCACCATGAGTGGTAGACCACCAAGTCACCACACTCCGGGCATAGCAGTGCTCTTGTGGGGCCACCAAAGATTTCCACCACAGCAGCAAAAGGGATTTTTAAGCTTTTAATTTCAAGAAATAAAGTGTGCATGTGGAGTACACCTGGTCTCCCTGCTACACCCTCACCATGGCTTTTGCTGCATGGCAAAGGGCTGCCATTGCAGAGAACACTGCCTCACTCTTCCTCATAGCTCTGTCTTCATCTGCCTCTCCAGGGAAGGGCTTCTTGCAGCCAGCAGGTTGGTCAGGCTGACCCCAATATCCCTGTCATCCTAATTGGGCAATTACTGTTATGGCTAGGCTCCGTCCAGCCCCAGGAATGTCTCAATAACTGCAAATAGAGAACAGCTGCTAGTTTACTCATTCATCCAAAAACTGAATTTACAGAGAGGCTCCACAGTCCATTGCTGTCAACGTCAGGTCAGCACGGTGCAGGGTCACTCGGAGGGACACACTGGGCAGGTGAGGATGCCAATCCATACTGGATCACGGCATTGTTGCACTGAAGCTTTCAACCTTGACACATTAATAGGAGAGGGCATCTTGTAGGAGGTGTTGATCCCTTAGTTAAGCACTGAAGATGTTGCTAAGTGTACTGCTTGCTGTCATGCCAAGGGATGACTGTGCCCACCCTCTCTCCTTGAGGGAGGGAATGTTGCCAAAAAGGTGTTGCAGGAATATCTAAAACTGCTCCCTGCATAAGCTAAGAATCAGTAACACTTGGGGAAGGGAAGAAGGGAAAATTTTCTTCTGAGAAAAAGGGGTGGGGTTGTTTCTAGGGGCAGAGTGAAGATCCAAGCAGCCTTTCCTCCATGGCTGCAGAGCCAGGCCTGCGGGAAGGTTGGCTGCACCACCAGAAGAAGCTGGAGCATCCTGAGTGACAGGGCCTCCTTGGGTGTGATCCAAGGGTAGGCAGATATCAGCATGGTTTTCTTTAAATTCTACACACCTGTCCCTACTACAAAGTAACTTGGTATTTATCCGACATAGATTTACACCCACGCAGTGCCCATCTCCACCCGGGCTCATACCAGAGTCTCCAGGCACCCACTGACAGGATAACTAAGGCTCTGGCAGACAAGGTGTGCTGTCTTTCAGCAGAAGTGTGCACATTAGTTCTCAAAAAAGCTACATCCCAGTGACCTGTCTGTGGCTTTTATACCACTACAAGAAAGCACAGAAGGACTCCTGTCACAAGGCTGGAAGGTGTCATTACACAGTGAAGAATTCTCCTGCTAAATTGATGGTTTGCTGTGGTATACTGTGAAATCACCACCACGGAAGAGCTGGGGAGGGGGAAGATGCCTCAGTGTTTCTCCTTGCTTTGGGAGGACTGATGAAGGTCAGCATCGTTGCAGGATGGTCACCTGTGGGTCTTTCCCCCACAAAGCAGCAATGCTTTTGGAGAACATTTTGAAGGGTTGGATCTCCCTATAAGTGAGGCTTGTTTGCAGTTTTTACTGTTTAAGACCTGAGGGAAAGCTGAATTTAGATGGTGCTGTGCAAACAGAAAATAAGAACTAATCAAAGTACTCAGAAAAACTGATAGGTCAGCATTTTAAACCACTAGTTTCATCCTTCAGAACATGTTTCTACAAGCATGGTACATGATATAACAAATAGCTGGTCTAGGGTACATAAATACAATATATTATCACTCTTTCTTGGTTGTACTTTAGTAGCATCCAAGAAAAATTGCTTGTGCAGCTTTCACTTAACCTGTGGATTAGGAAAATTAATTACATGCTGGAGATCAGCTGGAATACATGCTCCCATCTGTGATAAGAGAGACAATGTTCCGGGAACATGTCTGGGCTGTGCACAGGAAAGGCTCCTGCCTGTAAGATAACAGCCTGTGTGATGTAGTTGAGAAGGAAAGAAGGGAAAGAGGAACACTGACTTGCTAAAGTGACAGGCTGAAGCAGCTGATGGCCCTGCCAGAGAATGCGGATCTACCCTTGCTGAACTTGTGATAGTTCTGTTTCTGCCACCAGCCCATCAGCCCATAGGTCATCTGATTTCCCTATCTCCTAGACACCCAGCAAGCAGGGAGAGCGATGAGTGATTTTGAGGCAGGCTAGGCATGCACAGCTGCACCAAAATGTGCTATGCACACTGAAAATATCCTGCCCTGAGCACCCCAGATGAGATGGGCAGACTGACCCCAGCCCCCTCACTGCACAGCTCAGAGGGAAGGCTTGCCTGTGCCTGCAAGGGGACAGAGGAGACAGCATCAGTAGCAGCTGCAAAATTGCTGCCACGCTGACACCATTGCAGAAGCACCTGCAAGGAAATTAACCATTATAAAGCCTGTGCAGGAAATACCTGTGTGCACACAACCAAGCCACGAACTGGAGGTGGATAGTGAAGACAAAAAGGGGGTAAGTGAAGGGGATGAATGTTCCAGACCCATGGCTGGGCAAGAGAGGACACTGGGATAGAGCAGGGACCTAGGGTGACCGGCACTGCCGGCCATGCTCAGCTTGCTTCTCCTCTCCTGCCACCTCCCTCCTCCTGAAAACCCTCATCCCAGCCCTGTGAACAAACTGGTGTGTCATGGTGCAATTACAGGCTGTCCACCTGTGTCACCCAGAGGTGGGTGGGAATTAAGGCTCCACTGACATCTAGCATTTTTCTCATTTTTGACAGTGTGACTAATTTCAGAGTAATTTGGTGTCTTCTTGTATTCTGTTGTTTGGGTTTGGGTTTTATCATTATTACTATAATTACATTTATGCACGTTTCTGTTTGATTAAGCATCAAATAGTAAATACTTGCATGTAGTACTCACAACAAGAAGAAATCCGGGGATCTTCTGTCTCTAGCTGACCCTGGAGCAAACAGCACGTGACCCAGGACCTTCACCTTAGAGGAACGCATGAATTCTGGCAATGATGATCAGAGAATTGCCTCTGGGCAAAGCCAGAAAAAACAGTTTGCTCCCTGGCTCCACTGTCCTTTAGGTTCCTACAGCAATCAAGCATCTTCCTTCCTCTCCTTACTCACCTGGTGTTTGTAGCTTAACAGTTGTGTTAACAAGTGAGGCATGAATATCGTCTAGAATATGTATTTATAAAACCTCTTAGGCATTTTAGGATGCTTCAGAGGCAGTAAGATACATGAGCACCACCATCAGCAATGCTCACTAAGGCATTACTTGACAATGGTCAAGATTTCTCTTTTTGGGCAGGTTATAATTCTGCATCCTGGGTAACAGTGGCACCTTGATTTAGGAAGTTGTTTGCAGCTGCCAGCTGTGCTGCAGCAGCTCTCTGTGATTATGCTCAGCAGGCAGTTTCAATGGAAGTGCTTTCTGGTGCAGGAAGGTAAGCCAAGGGCACACGTGTACATCGGTGTCACCAGGTATAAGCTGGTGGCGATGGCATGTCTTTGGTGGTGAGTGCCCACAAGGAGCAAGGGCACAAGAGTGACAATGCCACGGTCCCCTCCGTGCTGCAAATAGGTCACAAGGAAGCCCCTGATCCCAGGGAATGCGCCCACCTACACTAGTGGGGATTGCAAGTTGTTCCGTGTGGGCCTGGGGCAGGGGCAGGGGCAGCGAGGGAGGGCACAACGGAAGGAAGCAGTTAAAGACACAGGAGGTGTCTCACCGTGATTACTGCTTTGGTGGAAGTCATTCTGAGACACAGTGCACGCCTGTGAGCTGTCCCAGCCTCGGCAGCTGGGTCCCGAGCACTGCTTCATTTTTTTGTTGGTTTACATTTCTCCCAAACCACTGCGGTGGAAGAACCTCGAAAACCTCAGGTCACCACAAGTGAGATCTCCAATGCAAGGTTAGCCTGACCAGGGCAAGTGATGGATGTCACCATGAGGAAGCATCATGAGGGCGGGAGGGTTTGGGTAGACCTGGCTACTTGTGAAAGGGCAGGTCTGAGGTCTGGTCTGTGAGAGCAAACTGGCTTTGCCAGACAGGAACAGCTCTGGCTTGGCACAATTTCAGCTCTTCCAGAAACACTCCCCAGAGGAGAAAATATATTACTTTTTTTTTGTGACTGAAAATGTGACTTCCCTGCCCGCTCCAGAGCAGAGGCTTTGCAAGAGGAAGGTCTCTAGACCTGAGATCCACAGGAGCTACTGTGGTCCGTTAAACAGGGACTAGAGCATGCTCTCACACTTGGGTGGCTTTCTACCCTACTTGTTGCCCCAGCACGTCCCATGGCTGTTTTGCCTTCCAGAACCAGCAGGCATTTCCTCGGGGTTTGACCCAGGAAGCACTTAACATGCTGTATCGGAAGCCCATCAACAGGCTTAGTCAAACCCTGAGGTGCCTGGGTCAGGGTCTGTTTGTGTATGATACATACAGGCTTCTTCCGCAGCTGTCACAGGAAGGGCATAATTTCACATCCCTTATTATTTGAACATCAATTTGTAGCATAACAGGAAGAGCCAAAGAGGGGCACCTCATGCCAGCTGCTCCGAGGAGGAATTTGAAGCAAACGTGCCCATTTTGTGCCAACATGATGGCTCAGGGGTGGTGTGGAGCTGCTTTGCTCTGTGTTGCAGTGTGCAGCGTGCAGCTGCTGCTTGCAGGGCTCAGGGAGGGCCACTGGTGACCGTCCGTGCACACGTGCAGGCAGCAAATGCAGGAGCTCACCTACGAGAAAATACGCAGAGACTTTAAACCCAGGAGCTTTTCATCACCCCGGTCAGACCTGTCCCAGCCTGACTAACAGGAGGCCAAGCCTATATTTACTGCAATTTATATAAATCAAGAGAGATCCCATGAAAGACAACCAACCAACCTAATTGCTCCAGGGACAAATTCCTTCTGACACATACATCTGATAACATCAATTACTTCCCAAACAGACTGATTCAAATGCTGTGGGTGTTTTCAGAGGTGATAAACATTATGGGAGGAGGCTGGGCTGAGGCTGAAACACACTGGCAAAGGCATGGACCTGTAAGGAACAGCATCCATCAGAGACGGTACACTCATGGGCAACAGAGACTCCAGGATGAGCTGTTCACATCTCCCTGCACACCACAGCCCAAAAAAAGCTTCCAGTATCTCATAACAAAATTCAGACTTATTGTCAAAATATACAAATTCAAAGCCGGACTGCGCTAAGGCACACTGCTGCATCAAAACCTCCTGCAATAGCAGGGAATATGTTGAATGAAAAATGCTTGAAACTGTGGAGACAGCTCCCTGAAGCCCTCCTCAACAAATCCATCCCGTTCTCCAGCTGGCTGCTTGGTGCTCAGGTGACGGCAGGCTGGGCAGGTCAGCAGGAGGCCAGGCAGTGCCGGAGGAGAAGTGGATGACACTGCACCCATTATTATTCATTGCCACACACAGCGCAAACCTCCCTGCTGCTACAGATTCCTCCAGGACCTGTGGCTAGCTGGGGGGAACTCTGCAGGAGAAGCTGGTCCAGGTGAGCTCAGACAACTGGAGCAGCACAGCTGAGCACCCTGCAGTCTCAGGTGACTTTGTGCCCGAGCTGCTCAAGCCCTTACCGCCGGTGTTGCTCAGCAGGACTGAGCTCTGTGGCTGTGCAACACAGGCACCTGTCCATCTGATGGCAGCCACTTCAATCTCCTCCCTGAGCCAGGGACAGCATCCCCATCTCCGTGGGCTGGAAAGTGGCTTGTGCCCAGCCTGCTGGAAGGTGGCTTGGCCTCTCAGAACTGGCCCAGGCTTGGAGTCCTGCGCTGTGCCCCCACAGTCATTAAGCGTAATTGTTGTTTTTCCATGGTTTTCCAGTTCCAAGGGTCTGAAATAATAGGAGGACCATGTCATAGCCTGCCAGTGTGGTGCCTTCTCACAGCAATGGGTGCCAAGGGTGTGTGTTTGTTCCCTGGGGTGGAACAGAAGGGCTTTGGGGGGCATCCAAGGGCAAGAATGGCTGTAGGAATACAGCACTAGAGGACCATCAGTATAATTGGGGGCTGTTTGCAGCAGGCTCAGGAGGCAAATTTCCTATCAGCTGGGTGAAACGGGGGGTACAGGGGTGTTAGCCCTCATTTATGGTTGCATTTTAGGGCTAAGAGCAGCTTCCATTCTCTGTGGACCTTTGCAGCTGCTGCCCGCCCCAGTGAGTGTCTCACTCCTGGGAGGAAAAAGAGGTGTGAAAGGGGAGGAGGAGAAAAACTGGGCAGGAGTTCAGAGAACTTAATTGCAAGGTGAGAAAGAATGAGGCAGGACAAAAGTGAAAAGTAAATAAAATCAATTGAAAGCAGTAACTACAGAACACTTAGAGGAATTTATACATCTTGGAAGTTAAAAGGTAAGAGTCATTGTTAGAGCAGAAAGGAAGCCTGAAACCTACAAAAGCTCTCCCATGTCTGTGAGGAGTTGAGGTCAAAGTGAATACAACACCAACCCTACTCCTACACTTGGAAAAGCTGCAGGAAACCACCTCACTGTGAGAAGCAGCTGTAACTGAGAACGGACAAACTTCAGGCGGGAAGGACCTGCGGTCTCCAGTTTTTACTAGGAGCTGAAGAACCTACAGTCAGCCACGGGAACAGAGGGAGAGCTAATCTAAAGCTAATTGGTCGTGATTTGAAAGAACTAAATATAAATCCTGGGGGAAGACCTCAGCAAGCAGCACGTCTCTCCAGGGGACGCTGACTCAAGCAGAAGTGGCATGACGCAGATGAACAGAGAGGCAAGACTGTCCTGAGCAGAAATCTCATTACAGCTACTTAGCTATTCCTGCTAAACTGCCTCCTATTTACTGCCCCGAGGGCTTAAGCAAAGAACATTAAGAATGAGATTAAGAAAGCAGAAATGTAGGCTGAATGTCTGAAAAAATTTCCCTGACACAGCAGGATGAGCCAAGCATGTCCGCAGAGATCTTTGCCTGGCTGAGACAGAGTGGAAGCAGGCACAGTCCTGCAGCAGCGACTCCTCCAGCCCCAACCAAAACTGCTTGGGGATCCTTCCCACCTGCAGGGCACCTCCGGGCTCCTGGCAGACAGGGGAATTGAGGATGCGAGCTCCCCCAGGGCATCCTGTGGGCAGGGGTGCTTCCACTAGCTGGGTAACTGCCTCCAGGCTGAGTCGGTTCTCCACTTGCCACTCGCCCTTGCTAGGGGTGGGGAGCAGCCCACACATCTTGGGGCTCAGAGTCGGATTCCGCGTGAAGGAGGGAAGAGCTCTCTGACCTGCATCCCACTGCCTGGCGGAGGATGTGCAACATCTCGCAAGTCTCTGAGTGGAAGGGTGAGCCTGAAGCACTTTTATATTTTTATTTGTGGTAGCCTTTCAGCTGCTCCCACAGCCCCCAGGAGGAGTGAGGCTAACACAGGACTGCGCTGTAGCAGTGAAACTTGAGCAGGTGCTCACCCAAACAGCAGTTTCCCATCTCTCACCCAACTTTGCTTTTTGGTCCTCTTCAAAACAGACAAACTAATTAGAAAATGAAGAAACACTGGGGCCCAAGCCTTGCTAATGGACAGCAAAGCCTTTCCCCCTCTCCTGTCCCCACTGCCACCCTCTCCAGCACCAGCACCTGCCCCGACTGCAGGAAACCTTTGTGGCTGCTGGTGCAATTAGAGGCTGTCATGTGCTATCTGTCCTGTAATTCGCCACACTGGCACAGGCATCTGGGTTGGTAACTATGCTCACAGTGGGATCCACAGCGTTACCCACAGCCGCTAGCCCCAGCAAAGGGCCAGAAGGGCGAGAGCACAGCTGAGTGAGGAGCCTGGCACCCACAGAAAATGTCACACAGTGTGTATCACTGCCTCCCTATGGAGGGGCTGCTGGGAAGTGACTACAAATACTTGCTTTTATAAACAAGAGTTGAGTAACAAGTGCATAAATAATAGCATCTTTGTTCATCTTTCCATCACTCCTGCTATTGCAGTGTTGCCATCTAGGCAGAAAGCTAGTTGTCTCTGGGATGGGAAGTGCAGCTTCCAGGGCAAGGACTTTTTTCTGAAATCTGAGGAAACAGGGCAGCAGCTGCTGCCAGATTTAGGTGGATAACAGTCCCATGCAGACTGGACAATTCTAGGCCAGAGAAGGCTGAATGTCTCTGAGGTGTGAAGAGGGGAGCAAATCTCCACCTCTCATTTAGACATCCCTGCACTGAAGCTTTTAAGCAGATGCTCAGCTTCACTCATGAGCTCAGGTTCCAGACCAGCAAAAAAACCCTGTGGTTCACAGTCATGGCAAGACCCCATGCCAGCTGCCACCAAACCCCAGCCCCAGAGGCTGTCAGGAGTTGATGGAGCTTAACCAGGCAGGAGATACTAGTAATTCTTCCTTCTCAGAAGAATTTTGTCCTGAAGACATGTTTTCAGCAGTTGATACGTGTCTCTTCTCAAAGGACCTGGGCCTTGGGACCCAGATCTCCACTGCCAGGGATCTCCTAACACACAAGAAGGGAAAACTGCCTTGGCCATGGAAATCCTGGTTTTGCAGCATCTCTCGAAACTGCCAAACTGGAACACCCTGGCCTCAAAGCCCAGGAGCTGGAGTGGGGACAGAATTTTCTTTCAGGCTTCATGCTTACTGCTGTCTTGTCTTGGGCAAAACAATAAACCCATGTCTTTCTTTCCACTTCAGACCCAGAATAACAACTTAAATTCTTCAGAAAAAAAAAAAGATCACTCTTTAACAGTGTTCTGCTTTACAAACAGGTGAGAACCTCATTCTTAGCTCCTGCTTGAATTGCTGAAATAATTACTTACTTCTAGGCACTTTTAATTAAAACTCTGCAGTATTGCTAGTTATGTTTAAAACAGTTAACATTGAATCACTCCATCTACAATTTCCTGAAAGCAGCAACCACTGCTGCATTTAGTATTCCAATCCCAAACCATCCTGGAAGAGTTATTTTTATTTGTACACTTCAGTGACCACTGGTAATTCTGCAGCTCAAATCAACATAATGCTTTTTCCATTCCCCAAAATGACACCTAAGTATTTGTGAGAATTGTAGCTGTCCAACCAAATTATCATCAATCACATTAAATTTGAAAGCATGAGAGGGACGGTTCCACTTTAAATCATCTTTTTTGTTCCAAGTAGAGCAAGAGAAATACAGTTCCTATTCCTCCCTGCTAGCATTCCCAGACTGCACCCCCCATTCCCTCTATTCCTGCTGCTGATGCTCTGCAGGTGTGGGGACAAGAATTCAGAGATGTCATGGTATTGCCCAGCCAGCACCCAGTGGAGCAGGCTGGGACACCCAGGACTGCCATGGAGAGAAAACAGAGGGAAAACAAAGTTCAGTAGAAAAAAGTTGCCTGCACAGAGATGCTACCACATGCCATAGTGGACCTGAGATCTCAAGGGGATGCTGTGGTCGAATATCTCACCCAGGCATCCCTGTGCATCCTGGCTCAGCAGTGCTTCTGCCCCTCTGCTCTTCCATAGCCCATAGGCACCGTGGCAGGGGCTGCCTTTTTCTGTGCCTGGCCTTCCTGCTTTGACTCATCATTTATGATAAGTGAAAACTGCTTTTCCAGAGCTCTCCCTGTATAGCCATTGCCTGGAATTGTGCACAGCTAGAGATCATACCCATCTGGGCACTAAAAAGCCAGTTATTTTTCACATGGTATCTCATTCCAGCCTCTGTCTGACATTTGCATGGAAAGAGGCTTTACAGGAAACCTGGGGTAACACTGCATCCTTGTGTCAGGTGAAGCTAAACAGCAACACTTCAAAGCTCAGTTTATAGTCACAGCTGTCCCCTCCATTCCCCGTCTGTCTTCACACCTTGGGATGCATGGATACAGCATCACTCACAGCATCCTTGAGAAATCCTTTGGGAAGACCTTGCAGGAAAAAAAACAGAGCTGGAACTTTGTCCTTCTGCCTCTTGGCCACAGGGAGTAAATAAACCCAGATCCTGGAGCACCCAAGCAACGTGTGAGGCATCAGGACCAGCTCTGCCAACTCAGCCAGCTGCCTTCAGTGCAGACCACAGGACACAACAGCATTGTCACCAGCGTGGTCACACCCAGGTTGGATGCTCTGCTACCTGCCTGCAGGTGATGTAGTTCTGCAGCACTGAGCCTCCAGACCCCAAAATGCCAGCACTGATGTGGGGTAAGTGTGAAGGAATTAATCACCTCTGCTTTCTCTGGTGCTCACTAGCAATGAAACACTGACTGCTGAATGCACTAGCATGACATCCCCAATTCTCCTCTGGGACAAAGGATGAGATTTGCTCTCAAAACTAGGATTTTGCTTTTAAAATTCTATTCCAGGGACTTTGGACTTAGATCCGACTAAGCCAGATCTCCTCTCCCGGGAGCAGAAGTGGCTGGGGATGACATAGACATATCGGAAAATCCAGAAGCATAAGGAGCATCCAGGGACACTGAAGCATCTGAAAACCAGCACTAAGCACCTCCGTTCTCTCACCCTCTCCATGCAATGCAGGCACTCCAGCACCTATGGCTTCAGTTTAACTTTCCTCGCTCATCGCGCAATGGACGGCTGAGCCTGGGGAAAGGCAGGCAGAAATACCAGCTCCGAACACTTCCACGGGCAGATGTGGCATCGCGTGGAAGGGAGCCCGGCTCGTTGCCAAGGAGCCCCGCCGGCCGCGGAGCCGCGCACCCACGCTGTGTTTCCGAGGGAGCGGGCGGCCGTGCGGCGGGAGGCCGGCAGAGGGCAGCTGCTCCCTGCCAAACGCCGGGAATGCCGTGCCAGCCGCGCCTCAGGCACGGGGGTCTCGCACTGGCATCGGCAAAGGAACGCGGGTGATGGTGGCAGCGCCGTCTGCTGCCCCCGCTGCCCACCCTCAGCGCCTCTCTGCCGGGAATCTTGGGATCTGAGTGGCAAAAATGCTGCAACCCATCATGTCTTCTGGGGCTACTGGAGCTCCAGCGTGGTCCAGCTGCCCGGCGAGGGCTCGATTTGGTGCTTGAGATGCCCCCGCGGAAGCTACTGCCTTTCTGCAGGGAAGGATGGGTTGGGCAGATGTCAACGCCCGTGCCTGTGGTGGGTCTCAGACCTAAGGGTGAGTGACAGGGCAGCAGGGATGCCGTCCTCATCCTGGCCCCGATGGGGATTGTTTGAACGTTTCCTGGAAAAAGTCCATGCAGCCCATGCTAGAAATTGGGTGAATGCCCCTCTCACCTTCCACAGTGTGGTGGGCTCACCCTCCGGGCAGGGGAGGCTGCTCCGCTGCTCCCCTTTCCAAGCACTCACTGCCACATGTGGGTGAAGTGGTGAGCCGGCACAGGAACACGCCATGCATCACGGAGCCATAAGGAAGGGCACGACCTTGTTAGAGATGCATTTTCTGCAAATCATTCCTCAGTAAATAGATCAGAGGAGCCCAAGCTCTTATATAAACATCATCAAAGAGGGTGAGTGGAAGAAATTTTATCCCAGAAATATTTATAGCAATTCTTTCCCAATACCTGTGACCCAGGAATTTTGTTAGGTGATCCACATCCATACATGTGGCAAACAAACTCGGACTGGAAACGCTTGCTGGCTTCAGCAGTAATTTTGTTATCTTCCCAAAGGCTAAGGTGTACTGCTGGGGCCCATCTTCTGTCATGAGTGTTTTCTTTCTCCTCTTTCCTAAAGTCCATTCTGGGATTTACGTCCTGGCTTCTGTCACGCTTTATCTGCATGTGGGATAAAAACAATCATACAGCGAACAGCAACCACAACCATCCTGTTTCCATCTGCAATATACAGTGCTGGTGAAGGCTGGTGGAGACAGCCCACGTTTCCAAACTGAAAAGTCAGCAGGGAAGAGGTCCCTGGGAAAAATAATTAACTATGATAATTGATTAAGAAATCACCATGGCAATTTTACACCTCCAGGATAGAAAACACACCTGCAGCTCATTTCATTGGTACTTCACTATGTTCTTATGAAAATATGTGGGAAGGACACACCCCTCATCCCAAAAGTGTTGTGCACAGCAGTGGAAGCAGAGACATGTCACACACATGTTCCTGATCCAAGGTGTAGCAGAGCAGCATGGCCACGAGCAATTCCAAGTGCATCACAGCATGAGGAGCCTGGTGCACTCTCCTCTTCAGCCATGGAGCCAGAGACTTCCTAACTTGTACGAGGACAATAACACTGACTTAAGTAATCAAAAATGACACCAGCTCTTGGCACCAACCTACTGGTGTGGTGGCTCTGCCAGAGCGGGCAGTTGCCCGATGGTAGCCCATGACCCCATGGGATGAGTGTCTCCTGTCTGCCAGGGAGATGTGGGTCCGACAGCCTGGGCTGGCCAGGTGAGCCAAGGTGGCTGCTTCCTTTGGTTGTTGATATTATCTTGCATTTTGAAGCCACAGGCCCAGACAGGGATGGGTCCAGGCCACGGCGCATTCCTGTGCTCGGCCACACAGGCAGAAATTCACTGCCTTCTACAAGGATACGGACAGCAAGTTAGGGCATCAAGAATCTGACAGAGCACTGGGCAGGGGTTGCCCATGGTGAGCCAGGGTGGTTGCCCCACTGTTCGTTCTCCAGCCTTTTACAGGCACAGGCACAGACAGGGATGAGACCAGACCATGGCACACCCCCATCGCCTCCCTCCACAGCCACTCAGCCAGAGATTTATGCAGCTTTTGACAAAGCCTAAGGGCAAAAACGTACACAGAGCCCAGTCTGCACTGCACCATGCTCCCACAGGCAGCTGGAGGCTCCCCACAGTCATAGACAAGGGTGGAACCAGCCTTTGAAGTGTTCAAAAAATGTGTGTTTGTGGCACTTGGGGAAATGGCTTTGTGGTGAAGGTGGCAGTGCTGGGCTAATGGCTGGACTCCATGATCTTAGAGGTCTTTTCCAACCTTAACAATTCTATGATACTATGATTCTATAACACAACATTCTCAGTCTTCATTTATCTGACAGTGTTCATTGACTGTGACACAAATTGATATTCAGCTCAGGTTCTCTGAATGATTTTCAACGAATAAGCTATTTATGAATAAAATCTAACCTATCATATATACGATGAATTTTCCTGGCACATACACCTGGTTTGCAGTTCTCTCTTAAGCATGCATTTCCTCAAATGACAGCTTGGAATTATGTATAAAAGAATCCAAAATTTTACAGTGCAAATCACTACTGTAGCTGTAATTATTTTTCACCACCATAGTAATGTTGTTAAAACATGATGCTTTCAGAATAAAGTGATGCTCAACTTAGACTATATTACAGGATGGTCTTGGACATTTTTAGCAATGAAAGTATAACAAGTTGCATTCTGATTTCTTTTTCCACTTCAGCTTGTTCTGATTTTCTCTTATAGTATTTAAAACTATTTAACTTTTTGTGGTTTAAAATGAAATGCAGATATTGTAATGTAATATTTTGTTACCTTGTATATTCTGGACTAACTTGAGAAATCAAGGTTCTTCTCATGTGTAGAGGATTGTAACTAAATCAACTATTTACAAACTAATTCTTACCAGAAATACAGATTCTACAACTCTCAAGACAATCAATGCCAGTGCTTTGTCACTCCCGTAATGCAAAAATGTTTCCTGATGTTCAGACAGAGCCTCCTGTTTCTGTTTGTGCCCATTGCCTCGAGTTCTAGGGCAAGGATTTCTGGGGATGGTAGCATGGGTTGCCCTCTACTGAGCAGTGCTGCCAGGATGTCTCACACACGGTACCACACACATGGTAGTTACTCAGAAAGTAAACCAGGAAGAGAAGCAGGAATCCTCCTCGGCAGAACAAGCCCTGGAGGAGTGGAATGTTATAATCCCATCCCTGAGGCTGGGGGAGCTCTGGATCCTCTTGGGGACTCGTTACACCTCCTTGAAGCAAAACCCAGGTAGCTAGTGATGCTCCCTCAGCCATGGCACACCCACCGAGCGCCTCGCCTGAGCACCTGCCCACTGCTGCCATCCAACACACATTTCTGTTTCACTGTCCTTGAGCTTTTCTGTTCATGCATTTGCCACAGGGCCCCGAACCAAAGACCTTTGCAGTTTTAGAGGGACTCTACTCCACAGGAACCAAGCTGCTTCTGCACGGACATCACAGCCCACAGGCTGAGTAAAGAGTGGATCTCCATGAGTCATCAAGCTCTTCTTCCACAGAGAAGCAGCTCGCTCTTGGTTACATGCCGGAGGTGCCTTCGTCTCTAGCAGGAGGTGGGAAAAGGAAGTTTTTAGCTCTCAAGTGTAAAGCAAATGTTCAATAAACAGAATCACTTTTCAGCCATGAAAAAGCAGTGTTGAAGTCACTGGTGCCCTGGAGCTATTTACTTGGCTACAAAACTGGTGGGTGTAGAACAAAGCAGCTCCTGAGTTTTTTTATGCACACTGCAGGATTTTGCTTGAGCACTTTGGGCGTCAGTCTGGATCGCTTTTAAATAAGTATGAGGAGCAGGTGATGCTGTGGGGACACTGTGAATGGGGCAGCTCGAACTCAGCCCTTCCCAGGTACTCAGAGAAAAAGATCTGCTGGTGAGGTACGGCAGACAAATGGGTAAAGTTTGTTGGCGTCATCACTTGTCTGGTGCTATCTCCCCCAATTCCCTAAATAATTTGTCCCAAATTAATTAACACACTTGAAGCCTCAGCCCCTTCCAGCACCCATCCCCTGCCACCTTCTGGACCAGTATGCTGCTGAGAAGGCAGCAGTCAGTAGTGCTTTCTGAGACCAAAATTGCATGTGGAATCATAAGATCACTAGCGCTGATCATGGTTTTCACAGGAACAAGTCAAAATGCACCTACACTGGACAGAAATTTGGAATATTCCTTCACATATCCTGTCAGCTGGATACTCTCTAGCTACATCCCTGTTAGCATTGTGAGCATGGTAGGCAGCATTCCATGGGACTAGACCTCAGTGTCCCACCATGGTTCATCCACACTGAGCATGATTCTTCCAAGTCCTTCCAGGGGATGCCCCACCAGTTCCCCTGGATAGGTTGATGCCAGATCCTTGCCTGGAGATGCAGAGATGTGTGTTTGGGTAGCATTTGCCCACAGGTCACCTCCCATCCCCTCCTGGGGAATTCCCCGCTTGCCTTTGAGTCTCTGTAGGGTCTCTGCCCTAAGGCAGCAGAGCGTCCACAGCCTTTCCCACATCATCATCCCAGTGCAGGAGTTTTGGGGAAAATGCCATGGCTGGGCTTTGGCAGGGACAACCTCGACTTATTCTGGATATAATTCTGGTACATTTGAGTGGCTATTTGGTATGTATCTCTCTCCACAGTTGAGCACAGCCAACAGGAGTCTCCAACCTTCCTCTCCTCCACTCTGCACCGTGAGGGCCTGTCTAGTTTGAAACCTCATTAGCTTAATTTAAGAGGTTATTTTGTGAGAAAGACTGACCCATGCCAAAACTAACACAGGAAAAGAACCATCATCTGTTTCCTCTTTATGAAGTGCTATTGCTACGCCAAAACCATGCCCCAAACCCCTAATGTTTGATCCAAGACACTGTCCAACAACAATAAAACCACTTATGGTTGCACTTCTAGCCTAGTCCAGCCAGGAGGTAGGGAGCATCTAGTGCCTGGGAGGCATGCTCTTGGGAGACACTACTTTGGGACATCACATGCTTGTGAATAATTTGTTGTGCAAAACCCAAATGTTCCAGAGAAGACCGTTTCATGGTGCCAGCATCATTATTCAGTAAATTGCACATGCATCCAGTATCTTCATGGAAAACCTGAGGCTGAAATAACCACCTCTGAAGAAACCATCACAGAGCAGTTGGCTGATTAAGTAAAGCAAAAATGGTTTTAGTCCTAAATGTATTTATTCAGAATTAAATCCTTTTGTTTCAGAATAGAGTCCATGTGGGAGTGGCTTGGGTATACTTATGCCCAGCCCCTATTGGGAGAGTGCCAACAATTTCAACATGAAATTAAAACACAAAATAAACATTAAAAAAACTTGCACAAAATTTAAAAAAAATAAAAAATAAAAAACCAAAACCAGTGGAAAAAAACCCAAACAACAAATCCTGGAGCAGGTCCAGGAGCTGTGATACTGAACCAGGGTATGACAGCTGAGTCTCCAGCACCTAGTGCAGGATGCTGCCCAATTTGGTGTGAGAACCCAGGGAAGGGATGGGGCACAGATAATGGCTACATGGCCGAGATGCTCGTGGGGTTTGCTGCTTCTGACCATGCCCTTGCAAGCCCGCAAGGTGGTATCTAGAAGGGAGAAAGATGACACCTACCATAAAATGTGACTCTGTCAAAGGCACCCTGTGTCTGTGAATAATTCTGACCTGCCTGGGCTGTCCCACCCAAAACAGCCCTGCTCTGGTTTGCAGTCTTTGGCAAACAGAAGGGACTCGCACACAGTGTTTCCACTGCGTTGGCAGGAGGCACCCAGCTGAGCAGGTGGGGCAGCTTCTTCAGCCAAACAAATGATACTGCTTCATCAGGAAGCAGCCTCTGGGTCCAGTCCATGCCTGCCTGGCTGGGATCACTCAGGGCATGGCAGGCCAAACCCAGCAGGGGCAAACAGGAGAACTACAAGTGCCAAATGAGGATGCCCAGAGCCCTGTCCGTGCCCAGCACAGCCACAGCCTCCGGGCTGCTCTGCAGGCTGTCATCAGCGCGCCAAGCTGCAGCAGTGCCCAGGGATGCTGCCAGACAGACAGGTTATCCATCCCAGCCTCCAAAGGGCCACGTGTGGCTGAGCCCTGAGCAGTGCCTGCTGCAGAGAGTCACAGCGGAGTGGGAAGAGACAAAAGGGAAGTGGGGCCTGATGCCAGCAGGGCATGGTGGGAATGTTTATTCCTGAAGGCTTTGCCATAGGCACCAGAGAGTCTTCCCTGGTTATGAGAAAGATGCATTGGGAGCAGAGATCAACTCTGAGCAGCCTGTGCCACAGGGTTGCAAAAACTATCACTGGGAAGATGTCAGGGCTTGTGGATAATATCTGGATTTTCGAGCTTCACAACTAAATGCAGAGTTCCTCTAATTTACTACCACATTAAACATATAAACCAACAACTTATTGTTTCATAATCTCTCCCAGGGGAAGTTCAGCTGTTGCAGGATCCTGCAAGAACAGTGAATGTTGGAGGTTAGTCCAGCAATCTCATTGTGAGAGCTCTTTGTGAGATGGAACTCCAGCAACAACCACTGCTCCCCAGGAAATGCAGCCTCACACTGGTATGGCTATCTGAAGAAGAAATGGGGTGCTGGATGGAAAATGCTGTCCAGGAGCAACATACCCATGAAGCCTGAAGCTCTGCTGGTCCTGCAGTTTGTTGGATCCCAGCAAAGCTCAGAGCCCCCCAGCTGGGTTTCTTCCATGTCCATAGTGAGCTCTTCTTGGCCAACAATCTCTTTTTGGCCTGTCTGTTCCCTTGATTCTCATTCCAGAGAAATGCCACCATTTCTCAAAAACTCTCCCTTTGCCCAGCAGCTTTCGAAGGACCTTCGGGACATTTTTCTTCTCTTTTGTTTTTCCGTTCAATCCCATTTCTTTAGCAATTGTGTGATACTTAATGCAAATATCTGCATAGGTCAAGTCACTTCAGGTGCTGAGTTGATGGAGATGAGAGAAGTAAAAAGTTGTTAAATCTGTTCAGTTTCTATGGCAGCGAGAAGAGAGGTTTTTCATTAGTCTCTGCTTTCAAGACACCGCTTCCAGAGCAGTTCCCAGGCTCTGGCAATCAGTGGTCCCCGTGTGACCTGTGGCTTCAGGACCTGCCAGACAGACCCACGGACATGCCACTGATGGAGCTGGCTGGCAGTTTGCATCTCAGGAGATCAGTATGGAGCAGAAGCCCCAGGTCTGAAGTGCTGCTGAGTAGCAATTCAGGGGGAGAATAAGAAAACTTGGTGAAGACAGTCTAGTCGCTGAACTAAATGAACTAACATCTGTCCTCCCTCAAGCAGTCTCATGGGCAGAGGACACTGCTCCATCCCTAGGATCTAAAGCTGAAAGACTGACTTTTTACACAGACGTGAGATACTGAACAAGGGATGAAACACTGTAACGCTTCGTGACGTTACACAGGGCTGAAAGTGCATAATCATAAATTTAAAATCCAGGAAGGGCTTTGCAATGGTGGAACGATTTCTGTAAGTAACATTTCATTTAATGTACCCTGTGGAATGAGCTCAAATCCGCTTTTCCATCAGTGCTGTTTACAATGAATGAAAGTGTGTTGGGTGTCAGGGTCACCAGCACTGCAGCTTTGCTAGGAGTCCTGAGGGACACAGACCCTTCCCTGGAAACTGCCTGCTCCTGCACAGTGGTTTGTCTGGACACTTGTAAGTATCCTCCAAAATGTTCTTTTGGGATTTCCACAGACACAAAACACATCTTTCACATTTGTGCTGACAGAGCACAACATTTTTAGATGTAACTCAGCATTCTTGGCTTTATTCTCAGTCTTACTGCACTGATAGGCCAGATTAGGTTTTTTCTTGACCAAAACACAGGCTGCCTTTGAGAATCAAATAGCAATATTCTCTTCTCTCTTTGAATAGCAAGGAAAGCTTTTCTGAAAGTCTTGTGAGTCAGGCTCTGCAGTACATAATGTGGTAGCTGGGCGCGCAGTGGGAGGAGGCACTGCTGGCACGGGAGGAAGAGCCAGCAAACAAAATGACGGATACCATTTAGGAGAGATGTGAGGGGCACTGGGGAGATGTCTGGAATCAGAGAATGGAAGAAGGAATGGGGAGAGAATGATGCACATGGATGCCTTTGGTAGCCTGGCCAGGGCAAATCAAGCCGAGGTGTTGCTTTTCTACCAGAGGTGAACATTTTTTTTTCAACAGGAAGCATAACTCATCAGCTCCCCAGTATGAAGAAATGGACTCTGAAAGAGCAAAAGTTTAGGCTAGTGGCACGTGGCATCAGTAATTGGACTTACTTCTCTAGCTTTAGCCGTATAAAACTCTGATTCCTAATCCTATGAAGGCAATATACTGCCTCGGTGCTGAGCTTGGCACTCTCAGGGATTTGGTCCCTTCCCAGAAATGTTGAGCCATGTGGAGTCTTAAGGTACACCTGTAATCAAACCCCAAAATGGGTTGTTTCCACTGGCCAAGTCTAAGGTGGTTGCCCCTCTAATCTCCAGATTAGATTAATCTCCCACTCTGTAGCCAATAAAGAAAGACAGTAAACTCCAAATACCATCATCAACACTACCAACTCACCAGTCTCAGACACACACCTCAGGATGAGCTGAATCCTCCAAGGGAACCACACCTCCTTCCACTGATGACAGGGAGAGCCCAGTGAGCCAGCTGGGCTCCAGCCCTGCCTCCAAGAGCTGAAGTGAGGTGACATGACTCTCACCTCACACAGCCTCTCACACCACCCCCATCTGGCCAAATGATGCTCATTAGTCTTCTCTTCATCACTGCCAATGACCTGAGCAGTAATTAGGATCACAGGCCAAGAGGTCACAACTATGGAATTCCCAGGTCTGTCTAGGTCTGTCTCCAGGGCCTTGGTGCAGCTGCTGCCTCTATGAGAGCTCCCAGCAGTGCTTGTAGGGCACCTGGGGCATCTCTGGTCAAGGAGCCATTACCAGCGCAGCTCTCCTTCAGCCCGTTTGTGCATTGCCCTTGTCCAAGGTGAAATGCTGCTCCATGGGCTACGATTACACTGCTTTCTTTAATAAAAGTGGTGCTGCATGAAGATTAAATTTTATCCTATTCCTATGCCAATAAGCCATCTGCATAGCCTTAATTTCAAGGGATCGTGGCTGTTGTGTCCTTGCTGTCATTTCCCTGCAGGTTACTTCAAGTGTGTCAGAGAATGACAGAATAACCGAGGTTGGAAGGGACCTCTGGAAGTCATCACGTACCAGCCCAGCTCTGAGCATGTCCAGTTATAGCAAGCTGATCAGGGATGTGACGAATTTGAACACCTCCAAGGAGAGAGACACTACCACCTCTCTTGGCAGCCTGTGCCAGTGTTTGACCACTCTCACAGTGCCATCCTGATGCCTTATCTCTACTGACAGAACTTCCTGTGCTCTCATCTTTTCCCCATGTATGTCCTGTAAAGGTCTGGATGCATATTTTGTATTACCTCCCATAGGGTAGTTGCAGGCAGAAACTAGACCTTTCCTTTGCCTTCTCCTCCTACAGCTGAGCTCAGCTCTCTCACCATCTCCTGGTACCTCAGGGTGCACCAGTCACCTTGGTGACCTCCACCAGTCTCTCTCCAGCCTATCAATCCCCCAGTGACTGCCTCTATACACCAGTGCTCCTTTCCCTGGCTTTGCTTCGTCCCCTGGGGAAAGGACACCCTCCCACATGCGTCCAACAAGAAGCACACACAGAAAGCACAGGACTGACAGTGCCCTCGGTGTCCAGGTTCCTGGAGCACCCAAGCACCAGGGGTCAAAACCTCAAACCAGCAGGTCAGCAAGGGACAAGGAGACACCTTGTCACCCTCATTCTGAGGACAGAAGCAGCGCAACAGGGTTTGCAGCAGCACAAACAAAAAAACTTAGGATGGGATCTGAGCATCTTATCAACGCCCAAGATTGTTAAATCTGTTTTACAGATATAGAAATGAGGAAGAAGGAGACTAGGGAACTATCTCACAGAAAGCCTTCAAAGACCAGGAGATTTGACCACTGGCAGGAGACCTGTTACTCTTGAGATGCCTCAGGGAATCCCTCAGAGATTTTAGAGCAATTGGGGTCAGGTCGCTGTCTCTAATAGAGGAAGATGAGGCTTATGCTGAGGATGTGTACTGAAAATGTACTTGCAAATGACACAGTGACTCTGCATTCAGCGAGTGTCAGCAGGCAGGGGAACTAAGGAAAAGCCCTCCTGCCTGTGAAAGATTTTGAATGCAGAAGACAGAGAGCACAAAGGGTTGCGGGTGCCTTCCTGTGTGCGGAGCCCCAGGGGTATCTCACAGTTTGCAGGGCAGATCTATCCACAGCCAGCTGTGGGCTGAGCCTGGAAAAGATCAGAGCTTGCCTCGCATCTCAGAGAGCCTGGGGGCACAATTTAGCAAGGGTCTCCAAGCGCAGCCGTGCGATCCTGGAGTCACTCACCCTCCCCGGGGCTGCCCTGGCACTTCGCGGCGCCCGGAGCACAGCCTGCCTCCCACACAGGAGCTTTCACAGCAGCACAGCCTTGCAATCGGCTCTGAAGTGGAAGAAACTGTTTTCTCAGCATTTTATTTCAACTAATGTGTCCAGGCTAGTATCACAGTGTGCTATTAATCCTGCCCTGGTTTGTAATTCTGCTTTCATGTTGGCTCCATTTATCTCTCTTTAATACCGCTATCTGGCCTTCTGGTTCTCAAATGTGGGATCTATTTTTTTTTGTCTGCTGCAGCAGAATGAGCTAATTTGGTCCTTCAGTGCATAAGCAACAGGACTGTGAAGTGGAATAGAAGGCGATTTTATCCCTGGGTATGTCCTTGGTCAGGTTGACACTAGAATACTGCATCCTGCTGAGGTGCCATATTTAAAAGAGCACATCAAAAAACTGGAGCTGGTAAAGAGACATAAAAAATGGTTTGAGAGCTGAAGAAAATCACTTCCAGGGAGAGACTTCTAGAGGTCAGCCTCTGTAACTTGTCAGAAAGAAAACTGAGAAGTGATCTGATAATGTGTATAAGTACATGTGTGGAGAGAAAATATGGGATGCTAAGGGGGTACTAAAAATTTAGTCTGAGAAAAGCCCACAGATAGACAGTGATGGGCACTGGAGAACACACCAAGCTGAATTAGAAATCAGGCACACCTTTTAACCATAAGGACATTAACCTTCTGGAGAAAATTGCACAGCGAGTGATGGATACTACACTTCTTGAGGTGTTTGAGACAAGATTGGATACTCATTCCACATGTCAGGACAAAGGCAGGGTTACCTAGGGGATGGAAATTGAGGTGAGTTTGCCCAAATACAACCTGGGAGGCAACAGAATTCACCTTCACAAAAACTAGAATTCCACATTTTGCTTTATATGCCTTTTTTTCCTGTTGCCCGTCATGTTCTTGGACAAAATCCTTGTGGCAGGGTGGGGCGGTGGGGGGAACTCAGTCCCTAAAACATTAATAAAGTATAAACAGGCCAAGTGGTCACTTTTAAGGCTGGGGGGGATATAGGGAAGGAGAGCTGGGGTGAGAGGATGTGTGCTGTGAGGCCGCTGCCATGTGAACACCTTCAGGACTGTGGAGCACGGGGGTGGATGCCAGCACCCCAGCCGGCCCCAGTATTTGCACACTGGCCAGCGTGGAAACGCCCACCCAGCTTGGTGTGAAAAAGTGTCATCAGGCCCCAGAAACTGAACTTCTCCCACTGCCTCTGCTGGTGGGTGCCGGCGGCAAGTCCATGAAGCAGCACTTAGAAACTCGTGTCTTTGGTGTACAGGAGAAGGGGATAAAGGTTATAAAGCCCACATTGTGGCAGAACTCATCAGAACTAGGTCCAGATGATCGCTTAGTCCACTTCCCTGCTCACAGGCAGGATGGCTCCTCCGGTGCTGTTTGTGGAGGACAACTTTTAGTCCAGACACATCTCGCTGGGATGATGTCTCCACAACACTTCCAATTTTTGCTGTAGGGATGTTTGCATTTTTTCCCTTCATGTTTAACACAAATATCCCATATGTTAACTTGAGCCTGTTTCCCTCTGCCTTCCCCACTAGACACTAAGACACTGTGGACACTAAGAATGGTATATTCTCTCCGTCTTCAAAAATTTTTAATTTTTAAAGGTTTTTTTGAAACTAGATTTAAAAATAGACTTTTTAGAAAAATGTGAAGTTAACCTCCCTTAAAGTTTTCTTTTTAAAAATTTAGTGACCCTCATTCTGAGCACCTTCCTCCACAGACTGTTTCTTTTCACCTCTTCTATTTCTTACTGCCTTTCTGCGGAGGCACTCAGATCTCCATGTTCTCATAACCGCAGTGCCAGCACTGGGAACAAATGCCCAGGGTATAAGGACAGGAAAATCTTTCTTCCACCCAGAGAACAGGATGCTGGTCCCTCACACCCAGTAGGTGATGCCCTGAGACACCCAGACTCTTCCCTGCACTGCTGTGGCTGCTCAGGTCATTTCCCTATCCTGCACATACACAGTTCATAAATATATCCCCAATTATGCAACTCCTCTTTAGTAAACATGGACCTTTTAAAAGACTCCTACACGTCTGCATCAGAAAAATAACACGTCAGAAAGCCACAAAGAGCAACTTCCAATTAAGCTCACTTTGTAAATCATCTGCGGTTTCTAAACAAGCCTGGTGCATCACATTCCTCTTGGTTTTCCTCGTGATGGATGTTTGCAGTCAGCACTTTGTACACAAACCTTCGCAGTGGCTTTAAAGCTGAAGCTGCTCTGAGCAAGAGGAGCATGCCTGAGCCCAGCCCCAAGGCCAGGAGCTGCATCCAGCCCCCAGCCATGGCTGCTAGATGCACAAACAGAAAGCTGCTGGGCATGTAAAGCAACTGCTGAGCTGTTCCAGCTCTTAAAACTTCCTCAAAGGGCTTATGAATCTTGAAAGCAGTTTGAACCCTTTCTTTCCCCGACAATTTCTTACTCTCTTAAAGGACACATTTCTGCAGATGGCTGCATTTGGGAGGTTTCTATTGGATCAAGGAGTCAAGTGGTCTTCAAGAATTCATAGCTCAGCAGGACTCTGAATCCCTTCCAGCTGAGCTCTTATGCTCTGCATCCTCTGTGCTTCTTAAGAAATTTCAGTATTTATCAATCCAGTGTGAGCACCACATCCCAAGAACCCTAAATCAAAGGGGTTATAAACTCTGTGTACATGGCATACAAAAAACACTGTTTGAGGGATTTGTGCTGGCTGAGCAAGTGGGTTCTGCACACTCAATACCTGCACATTCCGCTCTGTACAGGAAAATTACATGGAAAACTCCAAGGCTTAAATAAAAATCAAGGCTTAAATGTAAATTTGCAATGGGTCCTGAGAGACTGGAGGAGATACTGGAACGTTTGTTTCATGGCGTGCTAAATCAATTCTTAAGGAAAAAATGAGTTTGTCTCAAGGTGAAATCTGAAGTTGAAGAGCAGAGCTTACTGAAGACAAAAATGGTCCAGCTCTGTGCAGTGTAGCAACAGCAGCTGGAAAATCCTGGTGGGACCAGAAATCCTTCAGGAAGCTGAGCCAGGAGATGTTGCGCCATCTCTCTTTGGGAGCAGATGGAAATGGTCCCAACCTCATCTTCACAAAGAGCAGGCTGCCCGTGCTCCCAGCTGCCCGTGCCTCACAGTGCCCCAGCTGGGTCTGGGAGCTGCCCAGCCAAACTGCAAACCATCCCATGGCTGTGGTCTGGACAGCTTCCTTCAGCAAAGGCTGTGTTTGACCTCAGCCCTTGGAAGACACCATCTCTAGGTCTGCTAACAAGCATCAGGGTCAGCAATAATTTATAAGTACATCCTGGCTGCACCCACGATGGATCTCCTACCACTGCTCTTGCCTCTTCCTTTGCCTGTCTTGGCTTGTCTCACTGGTGTCCCCAGTTTCTTGTTCAGGCTGGGGTTGTCCTTCCTGCGTGCCTGTCCAGCACCTTACACAACACAGGTCTCTGAAGAGATGCAGTGCCCACAGAAAGATCAATGGCCTTAGCATGGCCCCTTTCGTGGGACTCTCTGTCCCCCTCCCTTGAGAAGAGTGTTAGCAAAATTCACAGCTATGAGAAATCACAATTTAACCACCAAAGCCATATAAACTACGAGTCTGTTCCAAACTCATACCCCTAAAGCATCCATGGATCCTAACTTGGGCAGATGCATCATTATCCCAGGACAGGCTTCAGTAGCAGGAATTCCCACCACCTCTCTCTTCCTCATCCTGTCCCATGGTCCCTCCCTGATCACGTTCAACACTATCTCAAGTGTGACTCCCATTTGGGAAACTGTGTGGTGCGCTCTGCCAGGTGGGTTCAGACACAACCTTGTTCCTGTCCTTAACCAAATCTGGCCAGGCATTTTTTCTTAAGTGTGACAGTTTTTTTGTCTTCTTAAAACTACCGTGCACCATTAGAGGAAAAGACTGGCCAGGCAGCCTCCAGGTAACTTCTGTCAAAAGGACCAAGAGTTGAAACATGGTATAAAATAGCTCTGACTGGAAGAAGTCTTTAAGAAGTAGAGTTGCTGGGTCTCTAATGGGAGACAAAGCCTTTGCATTCCCAGGGTCACCAAGCAGCAAAGCTATGGGTGTCTACACACAGCCACTGCAGGCTGCTGGCACACTCACACAGTCCCAGCAGAGCAACACAACAGAAAAAACACAAAACAGCCCCATAACCAAGGAGCAGAAGAGCAATAGTTTTATTCTCACCTTGGCTGTAAGAGCCACCACCAGATACGGAGGGAATCTCTTGAACAGACTCAGTCTAAGTGGGTTCATTTTTTGCGTAATAGGGGTTCTGGTGCCAAATGCTTAACAGCTCCCTTTGGGAGGCTGCAGTTTGGTTTTGCATCTGGACAGCTCAAGAGCAAGGAGCATGCACTGGAAAATCCTGTACCAGCAGGGTCCTGCACAGAGTGACTGGGTACTCATGGCAGTGGGGACCTGAGCATGAGGGCCCCAGGAGTAAGGCAGAGGCGGGGAGATTGGCAGAAGGCAGTTGCTATCCATCCTGTCCCTCCACACTCACATTCATCCCTGATTACTGGCAGCCGTGCTACCACTGGAGTGTGTTAGCTGGTCCCAAATCTTTTCTTCCCCTTTGTCTGGGCAGCATCCAAACATCCACAAAAATGCTGTGGTCTCCAACCATGTGGGTGCACGTAGCTACATCCCCTGCAAACAGAATACCCACATCTTTTCTCTCGCCGCTGTCTGGAGAGCTCCTGCATCTTCCACCACTTCCTTGTGTTTCTCACTGCATACCAATGTCACAGTTATCTAATGAGGCCTGTTTGCCGTGCAATAACAATACACTCAAATCTTCTGCCCTCCTGCAGGTCATAAAACCAAATACTTGGTTTATTTGCTTGATTACAGGAATGTATCATGACAGCAATTTCTTTTTTCTTTGCCTTACCGGGTAACTTGCTGTGTGTGGCTTATGGACCCACCATGTGCGCTCCTGATGATCTGTGTTAAATAAACAACAGGCTCAGTCGGAAAGGAAGGGTGCTGAGGAGGATCCAGCTTATACAGGAACCTGAAGGAGCTTATACAGTACAACAAAGCACAAGGTGTTGCTTCATATGGTGATTCTATAAATGCACTCAGGGATGTACGGTAAATATCAGGGAGTGAGAAATATTTGTTAGACAGCGCTATCAGCACAAGATTAGATAGATACAAATAAAGTGAGAACTTAAGATTGGAAACAAGTTCCAAATCATCTGTGAGAAAACAAAACATCTGGATACGCCAAAGAAATGGAAAAGGCCTCCTGAGTTACAGGCTCCACTCCATCTTAAAACGGATTAGTTTGTCATTTGTTCCTTTGTTTCAAAGTAAGTTTCCTGCTCTTCTCCCATCCACATCTATATTGCATGCCTGAGGGAATGCTGTTGCCTCTCCTCACCACTGATTTCCCTTGCCTGGACTGGGTGGGCACATAGGGCTGCAGCCCAGCATCCCATCCTACCCCAACACCGCCTGAGCTCCTCCGCAAGCACCTCCTCAGCCTTTTGCTCACGGTTTGCTCCCACAGGCTTCACTCGGGGTTGTGTTTTGCAAGAGCACAGCTGCCTTGGCGGGTGAAGGAGGGGAGCCTGGATGGGGTGCCAAGCATTTGCTTAAGCTGGGCAGTTCCCAGTTTAAATAAATTTGAATTCCCAGGGTCTAGAGAGGGAGGCTGACCTGGCAGTGCTACCGCTGTGTGGCTGGCAGCCCCACCAGGGATTGCCTGCCTCATTCCCCCTGAGCTGAGGCACACAGATCCCTCAGGCAGGGGAGGAGCAGGCTCTTGGCTCCTCGGCAAAAGGGAAGGAGTCTGGTCCCCTAGCACCACGGTAGAAATGTCTAATTAGATACAACAGAAGGATAGATATGCATACTCAGGGACCTTTCTACACAAGCATAATTTAAGGCAAGTCAAATATTTATTTTAAATGGCTGTGCCATATGCTGATGAAATGCTAATCTGCACAGAAGAAAACACACTGTAAATAAACTCCCCAGAAACACCTCACATTCACTGAGCTTCATCTTTCTGAGCAAACTAACAAGTAGAAAATAAAATCAACACCATCCATTATAGACTCTCTTCCATAAGAAATTCAAGCTTAGGATGACATGGGCTAGTGCTTTTCAGACCATCATCTGTAGCCCACAGGAGCACCTATTAAGGGTCTGCAAAAGGTATTTAAGAAAAACAAACTTGCTCTATTAAATAAAAACAAACTTGTTCTATTTAATTCACAATACAGAGACCTTCAGCCTCAGTAAAAAAAATGCTAGGGCGCTGCAAATCAAAAGCAACTGAAAAATACTACTGTCTGCTTTTGGGTTGGGAACTGGGAGTCAGAGGGACAGTTTTTTCTCCTCCACTGATCCCGGGACCTTCCACTTCCCTCCCCATCCTTCTACCATCTCAACTCCCCAAAAGCATTTGGAGCATCTCTTCTTGCATACCCAAATGGTACCCAGCACAACAAAGCCCCAGGACCCTACAGGAACACACCACTATTAATGTTGCCCTCTTCTTCTAGCCTTCCAAATACAGCTCCAGTCCCACCAGGTACCAAAGTTTGAAGACATTTCAAGACGGGCAGCAAGCTTTTAGAAAGCCCGATCTGATTACCTAAAAGGCAGCTTTTGCAGCAACAGTAACAAATTGGCCCCTCGATATTGGCATGCTTTAAAGCAGCAAGGCTGGGTGACGAAATCTGTTGGCAGGGCCTGCACTTGGCTTCCTTTGAGCCACTTCCACCCTCTTACATACGTTCTCCTCACTGGTGAAGATGCAGAGACCCACACTTTTATCAATATGCATATTGCAGTGTTGTCAGCATCTCCTTGAGGGTATTCCCTTTTTCTTCTTGGTTGTATTTATAAACCCTGTGCAGAGTTGCTATGGTTTCTGTTCCCGCCAGTCCAATTGGTATTCAGCACAGTTCTTCTCACCTTCACCACTTGGGTGACCTTTCCTTCATGGGGAAGATCTCATGCCATCAGCCTGTTGGGTCAGATGTCACGCAACACGCTGTGCCAGCACACCAACCGCCAAGCAAAAGAGGGCTCTGTGGAACCAAATCATCTGCAAAGGCTGTCTGAGAGACAGAGAAACAATGGCAATTATTTCAAAACAAATTGGAAACAGAAAGCGCAGCCCAGCAGTGCAACTTCTAGACAAAAAAGAAAGCCACAAAAAGAAGAAATTGCAGCTCTCTATGTCTTGAGTACTCTCGTATCTTCCTCTAGGCAAATATTTTTCTACCTTTCTTGCTCTCCAAAGTCAAGTTCAAAAAATGCTTAATCCTGAGACATTTTCTTTTACCTCAGTTAAACAACGTATGCAAGGGGCTGCTTACAAATGAGAGCAACACAGTTGCAAACTGGCAGTAAGAATTTCTCTCTTTGTCAAACAAATATACTAAATATCATATTTAAGTGAGTTTGCACAAAGCTATACTGCTTACTGTACAGCCAGACAGTCAGGCAGGATGCGTGATGAGTTTCTCCAAAAGTAAGCATCCTGGGAATGGGTTCAGCTGCTTCATGTACCAACAGATCATGGGATCTAACCCAGACACTGAACAAATCCTAACCCGGACACTGACCAAATACCCCATGGCTTCACCCCCTGAGAAAAATGTTCCTACTGCAACAATGAAATCGCAAATACACAAAAGCCAGGAAACAGAGCTTGGACATGACACAACCCTAACTCTGCCTGTGCAGTAGGAGTTGGAACATTCCGACATTTTACCACTTCATAACAAAGCCAGAACTTTCCTTGTGGCACCTCCCTGGCTGCTGAGGTAGGTTTTCTTGCATTGGGCAACCAGGCTAGCCAAGATATTCCATCCCATCCGCTTTTAATGCTGGTTGGGGCCTTCTAAAGAAGAGGAGAATTGCCTGAATGTTTCCAAGACACCCACATGCAGACAGGTGTAGAAGCATGGCACTTTAGCTGATCAAAAGACAGCTCTGTATTGCACAAAAGAAACTCCTCTATTAGAGGGACTGAACCACCATGTATGCAGTAAGCGGGTCACAGGAACAGGTCACAACCAGCACACCAAACAAGGCAGGCTCAGAAGGTGGAGAGGGTCAAATGTCCCTGTGCTGCGGGATGCAGGAACACCACTTGCTGCTGCAGCTCTGTTAGCTGTGGCATGTGTGGCAGCTGGGCTCTGAACACAGATGATTGAGGCATTGGCAGTGACGGCCAAGCTTTCACACAGCGCTCTAGTGAAACCCTAAATGTGAGCAGGGAAATGGCCGTGTGAGACATTCCCTGAACTGCACCATCACCCTGCCTTTGCTATCACCAGCAGTCTGCTTTATTCCATCTGAGCACTACTGAGATTACTCCATCTTGGCTCAACTCTGCACTGCAGTGCTGACTGGTGGGCAGCTCACACAGAGGGGGCTCAGCTGCTGCTGTGGTGCTGACACCCACTTTACACCAGTGTGTAACTCTAGCCCTCCCAGGCTCCCTGCCTGCTCCCGGCAGCACAGTGTCACCCGCGTGTTCATCATGTACTTATCTGTCACTACAGCTCTGAAAAAACATCTCAGTTCACAATCTGATTCAGGGTGGCTTATTCCAATAACAGATCAAAAAAATAAAATCACTATTTCTTCATCTGCTTCCACCTCCTCATGTCTGGATTGTACCATAAGTCTTTGCTCATTTGATGGAGGACTTCTTTATAGCACGCAAGCTCTTTCATCTTTCCCATGATCAGAACAAGTCAGTGCACCTTTGCTATCTCAGTCTCTTTTAAACTGGGGTGAGCTGAACTTTCTATGCAAAGATTTGACCTCTCTTGAAATCCCATGATCAGCATTTCCCTTGCTCGCTCTTTCATGTTTGAGGCATTATGAAACACTGGAAACTCCATTCTTTCATAAGGAAGCTAGTGAGAAAATTCAAATAATCAACTCAGTCCTAGGAGACACAGGGTCTCTTTCCAAGTTTGAAAGCTGCTTCCTAATAGAAGTTTTGCTCTTGAAAGTCTCCTGGTTAGCAGGCAGCTGATGGTACAGCTTCTCTGGAGCCTGATTATACTGCCAGCCCAGGGGCAAGTAATAAAAAAGGCTGCCTGGCTCTGTGAGGTCTGAATCAGGTGCTAACACTGAACATCTGCTGGGGCCTCCGCTCTCCTCTCCTCTACCCTCCTTCCATGTGCTGGGCATTGGCGTATTCTCCATTTTATAGCTTGTGGCAATAAAAGGCGAATTTAGAGAGAAAGCATTGCTGACAGCCTTATCCAAAAACCCAACTCTGCTTTAACTGCTCTCCATCGAGGACTTTGTTGAAAGAGCACCATGACATGCTGAACAGATCCACATTGTACGGAAGCCTTTGGAAGCAGTTAACAGCAAAGCACTCACAGCCCCACTCCAGCGAGACGGACAGACTCTAGCGCACATTTATTACTTCATACATCCAGATTGCATATTGTACAAAAATTAACAGTGCCACCCAAGAGGGCCTTCACAGATGTTTAGAAAACACGTAAACACAGCTCTAAAACATGTTTTTTATGTAATCTAGGTACAAGTACTGAAGTACCACCTATTGTGTGTGCCTACCCCCACGTGTGTGGATGATCTCCGTACACAAACAGGCGCAGCCTGAACACAGTGTCGCAGCAGGCTGGGACATGCTTGTACACTGCTCTCCAAGGAATTCAGTATCCTTACACAAAGGTTTCCACCAGTGGGACATGAACTGGTCTTACTTTGAGCCATAAGCTCATCCTTTGGGCCTTGAGCTGCTGCCACTGTTGGCTGCATTCCTTCCTGGGTTGCTCCTTGCTGCATCCAATGCTGGCTCCCCTGGAGTTAATAACCTGGTCTCCAAGCCAACCTAGGTGAGTGTGCCAGCATGACTTGGTAAAGATGAAAGGGTCAGCACACAAGGACAGCTCCCTATCCTGAAAGGTCTCAGCAGGGAAGGGATGGTCTCGGTCTTCTGGAGTGCCTGATCTAGCAGGGCCCAGGTCACGGCAGTAATGCTGGGGCACAACCATCACAAACATCTACTACCTGAAAACTTTCACTTTTCTGTTCTGCACCTGTAAAGGATGAATGGACCTGTACAGTAAAAACATTTCTGGGGTAGAAACCATGACCTTTAGAGAAAAAGACTACAGCACCTGAGTAATTCCTACTGCAGGGAATGCCTAGTACAGTGAATTTTGCTTAACAGCCAAGAGGGGAGTTTAATGCCTTAAGGTAGAAGGTTCATCAAAGAGCTAAGGACTGACATTTTCACCAAGTGCTGTGCTTTCATCAGTAGGAAGGTCACTGCTGCTTGCAATGCGAGACTGAGCAAACTGGTACTTAGACCCTACTAAGCAGCAACTGCTGAATCCCAGCACTGCTCTTGGGCAGCTGAGTAGGGTTGTTACTGGCATTCATGTCAACTCCCTTCTACATCTCGGTGGTAGATCAAGCTTCTTGGGCAGCAATGGCCTCTTTAGTGAGAGACCCCGTAGTGCTAATCCAGCATTGGCCACAAAAGATTTGTGTAGGTTTACTACTTTCTACTGCAGTAAAACAAACAAACAAAGAACAACTGCGGCAGCCTACAGCTTCAATAAGGAAGAAATGACAGACCATCGCAATATTTTCAGAGCTTTCTCTCTATAAAGGTCCAGTTATTCTCCAGGAAGAATCATAGAATCATTGAGGTTGGAAAAGACCTCTCAGATCATTAGATCTGACGATTAACCCAGCACTGACAAGTTCACTACTAAACCATGTCCCCAGGTGCCACATCTATATATTTTTTAAACACTTCTAGGGATGGTGATATTTCCACTTCCCTGAGCAAAATAAGTATGTGATTTAAAGTCTTTGCCTTAGTGGTTAACATGTCATGGCCCAAGAGACCAGTGTGCTGAATTACTGACATTACTGGGAACTTCCAAGAACTAACAAAAAGGAGCAAATAAGGATATATTCCCTTTCAACAAGAGGTGCTGTATGTTTCTTACTCCGGTTCATCACATCTGTCTGTGCCACTAGGAGTCTCAGCAGAGAGCTGAAGGGTTGAATACCTATCAAGCTGCAGGGCAATTAATATCCTCCAAGATACTTAAGGCCTAGCACACAACATCACCAAACACTTGAGAGCTTGCATATTTCACTGTAAATCTGGTCATTTGACCACTTCTTCACATTCGTACCACAGGAAACCTTCAAATGCCAGACTCGCAGGCTGAGTCTGTGAAAAGCTGATATAGTCAGTGTGACACGTATACTCTCGAGAGAATTTCTCACATTAGTTTAGAACTCAACCTTCTCATCATTGCACTTGTATGAGGGAAGGGAAGAAACAGTTAAGAACACAAATGAGATCATACAGATTATTTTCTAAATATTACTAAACCAGTAATATTTATACATTTTTAAGAAATCTTCACCAAAAAAAATTAAGCATGAACAGTTCTACAACATAAACAGATACAAGTCCCATTGCCTAGTAACGCTAGGAAAAAGTTCGTATCTAATCAGAAGTGGAAGTTCACAGCCACTTGTTTTAAGGACAGTCTTGTGTTTTAAATACAGCCTTGATATTAGTGTCTTTACTGTATTAAACTCTTAGTACTAAAATAATAATAATAGTAATAACAATTACATTTAGATAGCACAGACAAAGCACAGGATGATATATAAGCATAAAAGTGCAAGTTACAACCTAAGTCAAAGTGCCTACTCGTCAAACAGGTTCAAACTATGTTCAGAGAACAAGCATAAACCGGACTGAGAACACTCCACGCCTTTTTCTTTCCCTCTCACTTCCATCAGAAGTCATTGCAGGTAACACTTATAACAGTCTGAAGTGACATCAATTCCAAATGGGTGTACGTGAGAGGAGAGTCAGGCCCATGTCTTGATGGAAAACTGATCCTCATTTCCTCTGTGTAATGCCAGTTAATCCACAGGCTTTGCTCTGAACATCCGAGCACAGAGAGAAAGAATAATAACTTGGATGCCACATTCAAGGGAGGCAGAAGCAGCACTTAAGAGCAGGGGGTACAGCGAGCCCTTGTCTGTTCCTCTGGAGTCACATCCCCAAGCTGATTTACTGACTCCAGCCATGAAAAATGTCTAGGAGGAAGTTAAGTAACACTGCTCTTCATTTGAAAAATAAAAAGACTACCCTCAGAAGTATGATTTTTCCCTTCCTGTTTGTCTTATTTTTCTATTTCAGAGATAAAATATGTTTTACAATATCAGCTCATTATTGTGTTCATTCCCTTTAAAGGCAGATAGCTTAAAAGATCCTGTCACCAGAAAGGGGTGGGATGAGGGCAAAGGCAGACCTTTTATTAAACCTTTAAAAAGATTTCTAACTCATTTTGCAAGTGAGAACAACAAAAACCATAAAACTCCAGCAAAGGAAAGCTGTCACTGAGATTAAGCAGATCCAAACTCCGCCATCCATTTTTCATACTTCTCCAGGTCTGCAGCAGAAACAGATTTGGAGATTTTCTTCAGAGCCAGCTCAAAGTCCCCCTTGGTAACCGGCATCTGAAGCTCCTCTTTAGAAAGTGCACGAATCTCTTCTGGAGTTAAGCCATTAATACGTCTTCTCATTGCCATTAAAGATGCATCTCTGGAAATACAGGACAATGCATGGGAGCTAATTGCTAGCAGAATGTGCTGTAAGCCTATGAATTTTGATTGTATATTCTTGCTAGAAAGCACTGGCAGGAACACTTAAGAGAGCATTTATTTACCATTGAAGATGCAGTTCACATCTTTCGTAGCTTCCATGTTCCCAGATCACTACATTAATTCAACATAAAGAATGCATTGGCACCAAAACCCATTTAAGCATATGGTAAATGTGCAGAGATAATTAAAACTATAAAACTGAAAACCTTTTACAATGATTCATGAAGACAAAATTTTATAACTTTAGAGCAGGAAAGGGCAGGGTGGGAGACGAACTGCACTCAAAGACTTTTTTTTTTTTTAAGTAGTCTGGATTTTTACACCCCGTTCCTTTTAGACTTCAACTTTCTCCCTGCCATGTAGCCCCAAAGGACAGTCAGCAAACGTAGAGTGCAGCCCTGCTCGTCCATAGCACCTGGATCTGTGAAGGGCGGGGCAGAGGCAGCAGACACAGCATCACGTGGCCCTGCAGTGCTGAGGCCATCGGTGCCTGTGGCTCCTCATGTTCTGCCTGCTCCTCGACTCCTCCCCAGCTCAGATCCTGCCAGCCTGGCCCATCGGCATGAAGAACACTGCTCATTTTCTCACACTGTGGCCCACAGGCAGTCTGAAATTACATTTTCTCTTTCCCCAGGTTTTTCCCAGCAAGGGATAACACAAGCCTTAGGGAGAACAGGTAATTTCACTACTACGTGGCACACACTGAGTTTTCAAATCCATAGAGTGATTTCACATTTTCAGAAAAGCAGCAGGGGGAGAAGAAAAAGGATTCCCAAGCCATGCTCTTACAGGATCAGTTCCTCGTGACAGGATTCTTAAGGGACACAGACTTCCTTCAGATAAGTTTCTTCAAATACCTATCCTTCACCAGAAAAGACTGATTCATCAAAAATGAAACAAACTGGGGGAACAGGATGGAAATAAATTAAATACTAATATTATAAACTATCTATATCCCCCTTGCACCTAGAAGATTTGTGTAGACACCAAGACTGTGCTGCACTAGGGGCTTTCCAAACATCCAGCATACAGAAGTCCCAAAGAAGTATTGTGTGAAAGGAATTTTTTGGATTATGGAATTCTAGCTCTTAAGCTAATGGGATTTTAAAAAAAATAAAAGTCTGCTTTGCAGTACATTAACAAATGCAGACAACTACAGTAAATGCAGCCAATTGTAGCATGAGATTTGCTCAGATAATTTTTTTCACTTCAGATCCAAGAAAACCACATCTCACAGAAAGACTCCACAGTCTTTGGACCACTCCACACGACAGTAATACATGAACAGAGTAAATAGATTTGGGCCTCAAACACAGACACTATGAGCATAGCTTCAGCTGTAATGGGTATTGCCTCTTATCATATAATGCAAATGATGACTTTCCATGCAGTTCTATTTGCAAATTAAAGGCAATGAGATACCTGCAAACATTAGTGATGTCAGCACCAGAATAGCCTTCAATCTTCTCAGCAATTTCTTCAAGGCTGATATCGGGATCTAGTTCTACTTCCCGAAGATTAATCTTAAGTAGTTCTGCTCTGCCTTTTGCTACAACATAAAAATATTTGTTTGAAGACTTGCAAGAGTTACATTAAAAAAAGATATAAACACAACTTAGATTTTTTAGTGAAAAGTATGAACAAAAGAGCTCAATATAAGAAGAGAGAGAGAACAAGTCATAGTGAAGTGTGAAATCAAATACAGTAAAGTATTTTGTTAAATGCAGTATATTAGAACAGCATGGTCGAGAGGTATTTGTCAAAGTGATCTGTCATTAAAAATGTCTGTTATTCTCAGGTGATAAAGCATTTGGTCACATATTACCCAACGGCACAAAAGCACAATCCTACAAATGTCTGTTTCTTCTCACGTCCCTTTGGATCCACTCCCTGTTCAAGGGTTCGACTGCATATTATTCATACAGTCTCATTAGAACTACAATAAGGATTCTATTAAAAGAGCTTCAGAAAGCACAAACCCCTTAACAACAGGCTGAACTTTAAGCATATGTTTGAGCAGTTTATTCAGTTGGGACCCAAGAAATCAGCTGAAGCCTGATAGAAAACAGACACATAATTACAATAAACATATTTTAATATATTTACGATACAAATGTCCCGGTATCCCACTTTCCTACCCAGATGCAGTGTGCGCACAGGGATAACCAGCTGTGTAAATGAGCACTTATGCAGTCAATTAACCATTTCTCTTGCAGAGGGCATGTGCATATGTGCATTTGGGTACACATGTTAAGCAGCCTAAGCTTATAAGAGGGAATTCACATTTGACAGCTTAGGCCTCTGTGTTACTCTGCGCAAGGGTGGGAAAGAAGAGGATGGTTTCCTGGCTTTCACTGTACAGAAAAAATACACCAGCTCAGCATCTTTATTCCCCAAGTGATCAATTTTTATAACCTATAAAAAAGGACAACCACAACAAAAGAAGTAGCAGTAGGAAAGGCTAAAAGTCTTAAAGAAATGTCCAATAAAACACATTATGTTTTATGTATTGATGTCCCTAATTATTATTTTTTTTTAGCTTTTGGGGAAGGAGAAATACAAAAGAAAATAGAAAGCCTGTCTAGAGCTGCTGGTTTTGTGTGCTTTGCAGAACTGTCAAGAGCACAGAGTTATCCATCACACACAACTGGCACTAGCTATAAAATGGGAATTTATTATTTAAAGAGCACAATGTACACACAGCATATCTGCAGAGTATCCTGCATCAGAGAACATTCTTCTAATTGTTGCTGTGGAGCTAAGCAAGTCTGTGCAGCATTTTGAAAATTAAACACTACAGAATATACACTTGCATCAAATTCCACAATACAGAGGTGTACATATGCTATCATACCACTTTTTCAGTTAAAATGCCTGACTACATCGAATCACACAGCACAGTTATAAATGCATCACTCAGATTTGCCCAGAGTAGCACAATATTCTTACTTGCAGAATACATACAACAGAACCTAAGACTGGAAATAAAACCAGATCACATCTCCTACGTTGTCCAGGGTGTAATACACTGTGTTAAAAAATAATCTGGTTTAATTAGAAACAAGAGGAAAAGCTGATAGGATTTTAAACTAATTGGCCATAAAGACAGGCATCCTGTTAGGAGCTGGTACTGCCTGTAAGCTCCAAAGACACACTGTAGAACTATTAAGTGTCCTTAGACCTGCTAAATTCAATCACAACCACTGTCAGCACAGACATGCATCTTGTTATCCAGAGTGCTCATGCAGGGAGATGAGGCATCCACCGCACCAAGAAGAAACGAAGGTATGCAAACTTTAAGTGATAGGAATCTCAAAATTAATAGGACAGGTGAATGACAGCTAGGAAAGACAATACAAGCTGAGATGTCTTAGGGCAGGAAAGCAATCAGCCTGCTGCATTCTGAGTGACTGGAAGCACAGTAATAAAGGCAAGCAAGCAGTGATTTGCAATGAACTAAGCCTGTAAGTGAAAATTCATGGATCCACTTCTTTGCGTTTGTCTGCAAGGGCATGGAGTGCATTTGCAATATTTGTGAACATGTCCAAAGGCTGCCTTTGATGATCACTCAACGACTGACTGTTAAACATTTAAAATAATCCCAGGCTCATTAAAACTAACTCTCTTTCAAAATACAAGAACCCATCAATGGCTTGCAATGAAATGCCAGAGCTCTTTGTTTTTAAGCCCCCAAGCAAGCAGTATTTCTCTTTTTCTCACTCTCTTTAAAAATAAAGCGATCCAGACAAATGATTAACCCCTGAATTACACTGCTCATCACAAAACCATCAGGATTCCTCACAAACACAACAGTCCTGCAGTAATCCTAAACTCATCTTGTAAAGAGAGGAAAGGCAAATGGCCTTATCAAATATACCTGTGGGCAAAGGTATATAAATCCTCTTCTCCAGTCTCCGTCGGAGAGCTTCATCAATATCCCAGGGAAAATTTGTAGCAGATAATACCATAACCATCTTGGAAGGGTCATCATTTTCCAGAGCACCACCTACCCCTGCAAGCACAACAGTTCAGAGCAATTTTACTCCAAAGCTCTTATTGATTGAGATGCTTGCTGAGAAACACTGCACAGACAAACACAGCCTGGACAAAGCTAAGCAACAACTCTCTATAGTCCTGTGTCCCTTTCCAAACTTCCCATAGCTAGGTGTCACAAGACCATCATTATCACAGAGAGAGGGACAGTTCATTCTTTTGCTGAGTCAGGGGAGGGCTTTCTTTGACAGTGCTAATAACACAGCCATATGTGAGTGTAGCCCTACTAGTCCCACTGACAGTGCAATCTCTGTCAAGCCTGGTCACAGAAGAAATAGGAGTCACTCAGCTTACCGAGTGAGGCCTACAAAGAAATTAATGGTTTGGATCAAAAGGTTTCCTATCCTGAGCTTACCACAATGAACCTGCAAATTTGAGAACATTTTAAATAGTAGTTTATATACAGTAGTTTATACAGCAGTTTATAATAGCTGCAAAATAAAGGTGGCTATCAAACCTCTACACCATACAGTATTCCTGAGATGGTCATGCTTGTTGTGTGCACCTGCACAAAACAGGTACTACATCTGACTTAAAAGGGTAATATTAGCTGCCACCATAGTATACAGCAAAAGCAGATCTCACAATGGGGTTCCACAGCTGGAGACTCTAGCAAAGGGCAGAATTTTGTTTAAACTGAATACAAATGAAATACCTGCATTAAACTGCACATATTTCCATTATCTGCTTCTCCTGGAGTCTGTGTCTCTTTAATATGAGTTTTCAAGTCACCCTAAAAATAGCCATTTTAGAAAAAAATAAAGCAGAACACCCTTTTCAGTTATCTGTCATTGAACACTCCAAAAATACACTCATCTCAAGTTCTGCCTCATTTTTCTCCTATCCATAAAGCCAGATTTTCCAGACGGCTCAAGTTCTTATGTTCCCACCTGTAAAGAAACAGCATCCCAGCCCCAAAGCCAGATCTAAGCCCTTGTTACCATCCATTTGCACGAGCAGCTCTGACTTGACTCTGCGACTGGCCTCGTGTTCGTCAGATGTGCCTCTGCGGCTGCAGATGGAATCTATCTCATCAATGAAGATTGTTGTTGGCGCATAAAATCGTGCCTTTATTCAAATGAAAACATCACTATTAAGGCTGCTCAGCAAGTACAGGCCCTCGTCAGACCACAACCCAGCCCTGCTAGGCATACTACATACATACCCTCCCTGACTGTCACAAGCGAAGAATTTAAGACCTTGGTTTACGAATTTTAAATTGTACTCCTTAGGTCAGTGTTGGTTGGCTTTCCCCAGCAAATGGTATCGCGAAGGGGAAAAGAAACACTACCACAACAGGACAGTGTTCGTGACACAATACAGACAGTTTTCATGTCCAGGTTTTGGGCTGAGGGTTAAGCATAAGTGACAGAAGGGAGCTCAAGACAGACAGGTTTTAGCTGCAAGTATTATAGGAGTGTAGTGAGGGTCCCAGAGGTATAGTTCACATGGAGATATCCTTCACACACCCTGCATGATGGACTGCACCCAGAGCTTCACTGAGAGGCTTGCGACCATCATTCAGAACAGAAACAGAACTAAAATATGTATTGCTTCTAGAAGAACTGTTCCAAACCGCTTCCAATTTCAAATCTACTTCATATGGTACTGTTATCCCATAACCAAACAAGTACTGAATTTCTGTTGAGGTCACAACTCTCTATTTAGTCTGGAAAATGCTATCCTAAACATGGGTGATGAACCATTTCCTTCTTAATCCTCAATAACATACCACATGTGGAAACACAGAGATTATGTTTTTCTAATTGGTTGGGGGGGTGTCAGTTCAATGAACTCCATGCTTCCAGCATGCTACTGGAAGGGCAGGAAACCAAGAGTGCTGTCCTTTCTCACCTTAATGAACCCCAGATCACATCATCAAGGACATACCATTTCAAACAAGAGGCGGACCAGCTTCTCAGACTCGCCTCTGTATTTGGACGTCAGTGTAGAGGAAGACACATTGAAGAATGTTGTCCCACATTCTGTAGCAACAGCTTTCGCTAGCATTGTTTTGCCAGTGCCAGGAGGACCAACCATCAGCACACCCTGAAAGGTGAGAACAAAGGTAATGAACAACAAATTAAGAAAACTTTGCCATTGGTACTCTACACAACATCTCAATATGAGCCAAGATCTGGATTTAAATTAATAACTTGATCCTCATCAGTGGAAAACAGAAGACAAGTATCCTGCTTTCGAGGACAATGTGGAAGTGTTCTGCCATTTCTTCTTACCACTCCACTGGAGTCAGAACCACAAAGGCCAGGAACTGTTGCTGCACCTAATACCTAGGAAATGGACAAGAGATTTATAGCCTTGCTCAGAATCAAACAGAGTCTAGACTTGAACTTAGGCCTTAACCAGCTCACAAGGGGCTGCACAGGCAGATGAAGTCAGTAAATTCTTTTTTTGGAATGAAGGCCCCTTTACAAGAAAGTTTCACAGAAACCAAAATACTTTCACAGCCAGTTGTGTTCCCTCAGTGGAGAAATTTTCTACAGAAAAATATTTTCCCAAAACATCCTGACAAAATGTATGAATCTGGTTGATGTTTACATTTGCATGACAGCATTCACTGAATACATCAAGGTTTTTTTTGCTTAATCTCCCTATCTCAATATTCCTATGACCACACCACTGCATCATAGCAATTCCTGGGTGAAACACCATCCTCATCATGCTGTTGGATGACTGGACTGCACTGCTGAATATTTACAGATAAGCAACTGTGGCTCATGTGGACTATTGCTTAGTCCCACAAAAGCCTAGTCTGAAATTCAGTGATTATTCAAGAAGCTGTAAACTAGAAACAATTGTTAACTCCCAGGTTGGTATCCCCATCATCAGACTATCTTTCCATCTGTGGTCTCTGAAAGAAAGAAGCACACATGTCTGCAGCTCAGCACATTTACCCATCATTACACAAACAGGTTTCTGGCTTTACACACAGTGCTCTCAGAACCCATGTTAAGATCATATCACTGAGACGGGTTAATCGCTCTTGATAATACTGCTAAATACAGCCATCTTTAGGGGTAGTCTTTCCAACCCTTTCAGCAGCAGCACTGGAGAAGGACAAAACACTGTTCCTTGTTCTGCATAGTACTAGAATAGGGTCCTATGATTTTAAGTAAATCAGTGAAAATGTAGTGCTCAAGCAGTTTGGGGTTTTTTTTCCCCTCCCAACTGCAAGATCTTATACATGCTAACAAGAGTTTCCTAAAATTGTACTGTATTGCAAGGGTAATCAAATTAGCTAGAGTTAGAATTGCACATCATAATGTGCTTTGCAATTAATAACTTACATAAAATGCCACAGCAATAAAATATCTGTTAAATGCAAGCTATATCGCAAATTAGATTTCATCTGTTCCTCACAAAAATTTACTTCAAAAAGCACAAAGAATGACATGGAAGAGATCTATAAAAACAAATCAAGCGGGAATGCAATTATTCAAAAATGTACCATTCAAAAGCAATAGCCTCTCTGTACTCCATTTTCCATTAACTCTTAATACCTTTATTGCCATTTAATACTTAGCTAATGCAAGCTCAACATATATTCATCGGTAAATTAAGTCAGAAATGTTCACACGCCATCTCTACAGCTAACAGTCCAAAGTCACTCCTCAGGCTGCTCAAGGTTTCCTAAGCTCCAGAGCAGCAAGCATAAAAAGTAAATGGACTCTCTTTTCTCCCCATGAACACTCAGACATTCAGATTTGAAATGCTGCACAATTATACTGATATTATAACAATATTGCAAATACAACCCTGGAGTGACTGGGTGAAAATTACTCAGCCTGTAATACGCAGGTCAGAGATGACTTACTGTTCTCTCTGAGCTTCAAATGTGTTCATTTAATATTTTTTAAAAAGCTTCACCTCAGTTCAAATCACATTCAAAGCATGTGTTTGATAAACTGTGTTGACCACTAAACTGTGTTTAATGCAGGACCTGGTGATACAGGGAAGTAACAACATTTTTGCGATTTTGATTCAATTCTCCATTATTCTGGAAGATCAAATCCTGGCTTCAGGTACACATGCTGTACACTGCCAAAATTGAAGCCTGTTGCTTTGCACCTCTGCTAAGTATTCCAGGAAGCGTTACCTTGCACGTGATACTGGTAGCATTACACATGTGCATAACATAGGTATAAAAGCAGCCACACCAGGTGTAGAGGCAGGGGGAAATCAAGCTCACTGGGGATAGAGACAATAGAAGTATCAGTTTAAAAAAAATAAAAAATAACTTGACCTCGCAGCAAAACAAGACATGCATGGCTGCAAACAGAAACACAAAGGATCAAGTTGCTCTTTCTGCAAACTAGGAGGCTGCCACTTACTATTTAAAATCCTTGACAAACACAAAGGCTTCTTTATTCTTCCTCTAAGGCTCTGTTAATCCAAAGTATTCCAATAAGAAGCTGAAATGCACTGCAGGGAGTAAGTGTTTTGATGAAATCACTGCAGGGTTACTTCTTGTTGTTGTAACAATCACTAGCAGAGCAGTGGGAAGCACAGCGAGCAACCAGGCTTTCTTGGCACAAAACAGTTCAGAGAAACAGAAAGAGCAAACCCATGGACATTCAGAAACTCGTGGCTGCAACTACACAGCACCTGTGTTGAATCAGGGAAGACAGCTGGCTCCTTCAGACAAGGCACCATCCTCTGAATACAGGCACAAACTGTGAGGGCTGTCTTAGGAATTGTTCTCAGGGGAGTCTGAACATTCAGAACCAGCTTTGGCTGCCTTTTTCCCTGAATTATTGTCCTGAATTCCTAAGCTCAACAAATGCCTGCTGCTACACTGATTACTGCAAGAAACAGCCTTCCTTTCAATACTGCTCATCCTTATAGCACAGTCAGAGGTCAACAGTAGGGAAAATACATGCTGTTCTGTGTGAAAAATAAATCCATGAGAGTTACAGCTTCACAAGTCACCAGGGAAAAGGCTAACAATGAAGACTCTTCATAGCCTTGTCAGAAATCAATTTGCATTTCAGACTGAAGAGAGGAAATAATCTTAGAATTTTTTTTCTATGTCTACAACGACCTGGTTTTCAGAGGTGACACTGCTCAGTAGGAAAAGGTAGTCTCACACAAAGAGATGAAGATTTAACTCTTTAAAGGACCAAGCTGTTGCTCCTGTATCCACTGCCACAACATTTGGAGACAAGGCCAGTGGCATTTTTCACATTTCCTGCAGTCTGCTGAGATACCTGCCTTAAAGACAGATAGCCAGTACATCCTCTATGCATGCTAACAGGTGAAAAAAAAGAAGGGCAGATCTTTACTCAATTAGAAGTTTTTGAACACTAGACAGATGGGGCCCCCATCTGTCTAGTGTTCAAAATGGATCAACTTCCTCTAAGCCAAGAAGAGAAGAGAGAGATTCAGCTGTTCAAAATACACTAAAATCTCACCCTGCACATGTAACCCACAACATCTAGGCTCTGTCCAAGATGATAGCTCAGTTATCCTTAAGGTTAACCACAAGGCCACTGGTAGTGACCGCAGGCACTCTAAACTCCAAAGGCCCGATAGCCTGGGGCTGGGTTTGCACTGACTATATGTTTGGGCTCCCTCCTTGCAACTCACTAAAAACCCCGTGAGCAGCTCTCAAGCAGCAATCTCCCAGCTCCTGCTGAGTCAGACCTAAGTATAAGCCAGGGAAGCACAAGGACCAATCAGGAAAAGACAGAACAAGTGTTAGTAGAGCAAGATGCGACACATGCTGCTGAACCAGCGTACTAAACAAGAAATTACTCACGTACAGAGCACTCCATACACACGCCACTGCCTTCCAGACTCAGAAGAGCAGACAATTTGCAATAGTCTCTTTTGCCCAGTAATACTGCTCAGTAACCAAAAAGGCCTTGTGTTGTGATACAACATAACCTATGTTTGTTATTCCCCAAACAAGCATCAATCCATCCCACACCAGAAGCAAGATAATTTTGTTTGCTGTGTAGAGAAATGCTCTCCAAACTCCTCCCTCCTCTTCCTTCTTAGCTCTAAGCAAGGCCCAGATTAGGCTCACTTCTGTTTGATCACCCTAGTTAGTCCTATATCCTTCCTGTTGCCCTGCTTGCAACTCCTTCTCCTACTCTGAATTTCTCGCTCTAGCTGCAACTATGCCCAGCTGCAAATGTAACTGCAAAGCTGAATCACCACACTGGCCCCCTCTTTCCTTGCTTCCTTGTACAATCCAGGCTGCAGCTTGCAGTCTGAGTGAGAAATAGTTGAAACATTTGGAACTAAACAGTCCAAGGAGTGCTTTCTTCTTGGAAGTGATGACAACTGGCCACCGTAATTCTATATAGAACTGTCTATCAGCATTTCTGCTTCAGTCAATATAACCTGTGTGCTCACATCTAGAAAGTATTATAATACTGACAAGCTATAAGTGAGTAAATAAACAGGAAATACTGTTTACTCTAAAGGCCAGATACACTTTCAGCTGTTTTTTTCAGTGCCTTTTACATGAATCATTATGAGAGGATTTAATGAAGAAATTCACGATATTTCTCATCTACCCTTTCAGCCTTCTGCTGCAGGCATCCACACGTCACAGCAGGAGACACTCATAGCTACAGCTTGCCATTCACTAAAACCTGACGTAAATTCTCACCTTCCAAGGTCTTCTGATCCCTTTGAAAAAATCAGGCATCCACATTGGAAGAACAACAGCTTCTCTTAATAATTTCTTGGCTTCTTCCAAATCCGCTATGTCATCCCTGTGGCAAGATGAAGCGACTTGTATGAAATTCTCATACAACTATATTTCTTCTACTTTTATACAAGAAAAAATAGAAAAGCTTTTCACTTAGTACCATTTCTTTTAGTATGCAAGCATATGCCTCATGAGAGCACTCCTTTCATACTGTGACCTAAAATTGAATCCACTTTTGGAAGACAGGGAAAAAAATTATTTTCAACTCAAGTTACCCAGAGCTGCGTAATTAAAAATTGTTTTGGACAATGTGAACACCAAAGCAGTATCTTTAAAGATCTCTGGAGCGTATGTTCATTTCAGCAGTACCTGTAATGGATGTACTGCACATAATATCAATTAGCAACAAAAGCTTAACTTTAATCAAATTAATAAACTGTTACAGCAAAAGATCTCATTTTTGCCTGTCTGTAGAAGATTATGTTGTCTCCCTGTTTTAGAAGTTTGAAGATAGGTAATTTCTCTCCTTTTCCACACTACAAAAACATTTGAATTGAGAAAATCCTCATACCAATGAATGCTTGGATTCCTTGATACAATGTCTCTTTCAAGAGCTTCGATCAGGTCTTTGTCGTAACCCGCTCCATCAAATTTTGGAATTTCCGCATCACCAAATTCCTGGGGCATTTTCTTTCCCTAGAAGTGAAAATCATACAGGATCATAAGAACGTTACACAACTGACACACTTCCCGGCCAACCGAAGGCATGAATGCAGGAACAGCCTCACAAAGGTGGCTGTGTCACAGCTTAAAGCTACATTGAGTCCTAGAGGAAGACCAGAGCATCCAAAGCCTATCTTAAAAATGCTACACTTGCCACTCTACCTGTCAGAAGTAAACATCTGACACTATTACCACCAAAAAAGAACAGGGAATTTGTCACATACACCGTCTTTGATGGAGGAAAACCAAGATTCTCTCCCCTCATTTCATTAAAGCCTTCCCGCCCAGCAGTATCTGCTTTCCTCAACTACAAACTATCTATGTCTCCCCTCTCATTCTGAGGCCAGCTCCATGAACAATTAAAATGCTTTTAAAAGGTTGTCTTTATTTAAGGGCTGCACCAAAAGCCCTAAAGAAGCTCCGAAGACACCCAGGCTTCTTAGACTACAATCATTTCTGCAGCACACCAAAGCTACTTCAGTGACCAAGGCACACTTTGCCCCTGCCCGAAATCGCCCAGAGTTTCTGGTTAATACTTCCACGGTGCCGTTCAGCTTATGGGGGTGAAGTAACATTTTTCCTTTGAAGCATCAGGGCTCACGCTCCTCGCCTCTCAGCTCTGAAGGAAATCGCTTCCCCTCCCAACGTTCAGGGTGCCTGAAAAGCAGCTGCGCTAGTTTAAAGGAGGGGGCTGAGTAGGGAGTTACTTTAGGACTCTTAACTCAGCTTGTAAACACTATCAGCAGCAAGTTAAAGAATCCCAGCTGGCTGGACAAAAGCATCCTAGACGAAGGCGGGTTGAGAGGCAGCTGGAGACACACAAATATCCTAGCAGTGGAAAAACAAAAAGGTAGCGATTACACCCCTCCCAGTTGCCGTTTGCTCACGACGACTGAGAGGGAGTAGTTTATCTTCCCACTACTTTTATTTCTTGCTTCCAAGCGAACTCTTGTGTTGTTTAGTACTCCTAACTCAGCTTTTTGCAATGGAAACGAAGCTTAGAGCTGTGTTTAAGCAAAAAGCTGGTGTAAAAAAATGTAATGGTCTGGTGATAAAAGGAAACGGCAAAAGACGCCTTGCAGAGTTTTCAAGATTTGAGGAGAGATAAAATGGAATCCAAATGTAACCATTACAAAAAAAAAAAAAA
>VZTF01002030.1:191477-215542 GCA_013397755.1 Cnemophilus loriae
CCGATCCCGGCCCCGCTGCCTGCTCCTGCGGGACGTGCTGTGCCAGAGACCGCTGGTTCTCCTGCCCCTGCGGCACGTCTCGCCAGCGGAAGGATGGAGAAGGGCGGCCAGCTGGCAGACGTGCTCTCAGCATCACCTTGGCTGTCATTGTAGTGACACTGAATTATTTTTTTTTTTCGTTTGTTTTTCTTTTTTTGCCCCCAGTCCCGGGATTAAACCAAGATATAAAGTAGTTGTAGTTTTCCCAAGTAGTAAGATTATTAATGCTGGTCCCAAATTGGTCCAACCTGCAATCCTCAGTCAGCAGGTAAGTGAGCATAGTACAGGAATAATGATTTTTTTAAAATGTCACCTGAAACTAGGCAGCAAGAGTAAGCATATTTTTTCCAGTCATCTCTTCTTCGGGTATTACTTTCACAAAACAGCTTTAAATAAAGTTGCTGTGATGGCTTCTCTCTAAGAAGGTATGCCAACAGATAGGTGTACACGGCTGCAAAAGACTACTCCCACCCTTGGCAACACCATCACATAATTTCAGGCAACCAATATCTGTCTTCAACATTCAGAAATCTGCTGTGCTTTCCATCAGGAAGAGCTATTAGACCCGCACTAACCCACTGGAACAAAAACCTTGTTTCCAAAACTGATGTTATTTCTACTCTTGTATCAAGTTTGTGCATTAGTTTCAGCAGTTCGCTCCTCGGTGTATCCACCACCCTGATACACTTGCATCAGGCTTGTGCCTCCCTTCATTTACCAAACCAAGTCTCCTTTTGGAACATAAGCTGAACATAATTATCCATTCGCTTTGGCAACCCTTTTTTTTTTTCTCTCCCTTCTAATGTTAACGTATCTTTCTTGAGCATGGTTGTACACAAAATACTCCAGCTGTTTTCTCACCAGATCCTCCTATAATGGCACAGATATCTCTTCTCTCTGCTGGTAACACCTCAACAAACTGGGATTTTGTTTACATTCACATCCATGGCATTATCATACTGCTCCCGTAAAGGTAACCTCAGGCAGATTAATCACATAGAATAACCCCGAGGGCTGTAATGGTCAGAACTGGACCTTGAAGACACCTTGCTTTCCTGCAGGTTCTTCGCACTGCTTACAAAAGCTGGATAACAACTCCCACATTCACTCTCCACCCCTCGCTGCCAAAGCCAAAGGTGGCACCTGACTGTGCCTCACCCCAGCAGCCAGCCCTTTCCATCACCGCCAGAAAAAAGTAATGTGCCAAATGGAAGTTCAGCCTGATCTAGGTTCTGCTGATACATCCAAATCCATTTTCTCCTCTACTGCTGAGCTCCCAGCTTCTAGTAGAAATTCTTGTTATAGTCTCCAAGTCCACAGCCTGCTGCTATGCACTGCCGAACATTATCCCATTTCCATGACTCCAGCAAAGAGTCATCTAATTCTTCCTGTACAACAGCCTCATTTGCCTCTTCTGGTGATGGTGCTTCCCAACTTGGTGCCACCAGCAAATTCAGTTAGTGCATGCCTCTTTTTTGTGCCAAGTTAAATTGTCACAAAAATATTAATTTAAATATAAAACAAGAGTCAAAAATTTGCCAGTTGACTGCTACTTCTCCCTTCAGTACCGCTTGTTTACTTTCCCCTTGCTGCCTAATCCCACTTTACAATTCCTCTACACCACACATCAGACTAACAAATTGCTTCCCATGTGGTATCCAGGTAGATTAATTTCTTTCTATAAGAAATTAACTAGAACTCTAAAGAAAGTCCTGGCAGAGGCAACACCTTTAAGAAACCATATTTCACTCTATTCCACTTTTCAGTTAGTTCCAAGTCTTTAGCTTTTCATCCACTCTAAATTTGTTGTAAAACATAGTGTACTGTTCAGATAAAATTAACAACTCCAGTTCCTGGATCACTTTTCCTTGCCCCTTCTCAATAGAGGGATTGTCAACACAACTCACCATTCCCATGAGACAGCATCAGACCAAGTAAATTTTACTGTAAATCTGTGCTCCCAGCCCTGGAGCCCAATTTCACCTGCCAGTTCTTTCAGTGTTTTCAGATGGAGATTATGCAGCCCTCCAGTCCCAATGCATGGAGGTTTATGCTTCCACCTAAATGCAACTACCTCATCTCATCTTACAGTTGGTGATGCACAGGAGGATAATCAAGTAAAAATAATTTAATTTTTAAAGTCATACTTTCATTGATGTTAATACTCACTGATATGGCTGTGCAGCCCTTTGCTGTTTCACATCCTTCATAATATTTACTGTCCTTATCCACTGACAATCTAAAATAATCTAAAGAGTACTCCTAAAAAAGTGTTCCAGTGCTTAGGTATGGTATTATGCAATTTATAAAAGACATACAGGTAGCATCCATGCTGTCTCTTTGAATGGAAGTATTAAACAGAAGCTAAAACTCCTGGTAATGCTCCAGCAGAAGGTACCCTGATAACAAGCCTAATAATTTCTGGTGGAACGAAGAAGGAAGAAACACTTGAAAGCAGTATTTTAGGAAAAAAAAAAAAAAGGACACATAAGGATTTAGTGGATAGACACCATCAGGTAGGTTTAGTTCAAAATTATTTTATATAGCAAATAAAAGGGTAATTTTATTGGGATAGACAGGTTAAAATTACTTATCCCAAGATGGTTACTGTCAGAATGAAAAGCTGTTATGGCCTAGAGAGGAGAAACAGTGAAAGAAGGCATTTGTTTCAAGTAAGGCAAAGCACTTTTGAAACATACATACTATACTTGTATTTACCTTGAAAAAAATATGCATTACACTGTGGTATTATAGCCAGGACAGCATGCAACCTATTACACTGCAGACAACATCTTAGGAAATGGATAGCTCATTACATGTTCTAAGTAGTCCTATCCAAGCAGCCAAACCCAAAAACTACAGAGCTGAAAGATTTAGTAAGAGAAAAGATACCTGGTTACTTAATTTAAAGGTTCAGTTTTGCCCTACTGTTTTTAACTGAACATGAAGAGTTACGAAATCTCTTTGATTCAACATACCAGGCTACAGAGGAAAGCTGCTTGATGGTGCAGACTCAGAAACTGAACATACACTTGTAAACTAAGAAAGGATAAAACTGAAAGGAAAGGTAGACCTATTTTCCTGCCCGTGTGCAAAATATAGGAAGTTGCATTAACTTCTTTCACTTCCCACACCTGGCTACTTCTTCTTTCATTCAAAATCTTTCACAAAGGCAAACCATGGATCCCTTACAAGAACCATTATATAGCACATGAGGATTTGTAACCTGGGGTGATTTTCAGTTACATACCCCAGACAAAGGAACTAGAATAACCACCAAGTAGCTAGACAAAAGGGAATACAAGAGCACATGTACTAGAATTTTTTGAGGAGTAGACATATTTTCCTTCTGCCACCTAGTGACCAATTTATTCAGATAAGAGCAGTGTTTAAAATGTACCATATTAAATGGAACACCTTCATGACTTTTCCTGCACCTCACAGCAGTAGTGTTGCTAATCACATTATTCCCAGAGACAAGTATTATACAAGTCATGTTGTTGTAGGCTCCTTATAGTAAAGCCCTATAATGCTCATCACCGGAAAGCTTGGAGAGCAGAGTTCACCCTCATTAGAGCTAAGACTTTGAAGGCTGCCTTACACAAGCACATCTGGTGAACCTGTCACACACCATGACTCCAATTCCCCATATAGCTGGCAAAACTTTAAATAATTTCACAGATCTTCACGAGATTTTTATAGCTTGCAGGAGGCACCCTTGTTATTTCAAATCTTACTGATCCAGGGTAGAGAGATTTCTAAAATGCTTGATCTGTACAGTCATTCAGCGGCACTGCTGAAAATGTGCCTGGCCCTACCTTCTGATGGTAATAATGGCTAGGATTACTTAATACTTTTCCTGTGTATCAGAAAACAATTTATGACGGAAAAAGTGAATCTTTGAGTTATTCCTAAGTTGTCAAGAAGTGTAATAGAAAGGTCACGGAGGGACTAACCAAATCTATTTGGAAGAAAACTCACCTAAGTATTTTCTTATTCATCTATCAAGATCTGTACAATACTGAGTGCCCCTGTAAGAAGGCGTGTCTCGTATCTTTGTCTGTCAGGAAAGTAATGCCACTTCAGTCAGCACACTCTCAACTTGTATAATTAATACCAGAGAGTCCTTGGGATCCTGGCATTAACTCCACAGTTAAATTTAAAAACACAAGTGTCTCAGAAACAGCGATTTGCACAGTGACATTTTTTCCAGCCACAAAAAAGTCCTGTCTTTGACATCACCACTTTATAGTGAATCACTGTTTCTCCTTTTCTTTCACTTCAGCACTGCTTCTTTTTAATGGATCTTCAGAAGAAAGCATCTCCAACTTATTCTAACTTAATTCATTGTTTTTACTTCTAAAACAAAAAAAGTGCCAAGAAGCTTCTTTCTAAACACTATAATAAATACAAAACCCTTTTCATAAACCAAAGAAAATGAAAGCTGCTAAGAGTTTGCTTTTAATACATCTCCCTCATATCATTTTCAAATATGTAACTTCAAATAATTTGGCACAGATTTGCCTATCATCAACGCATTTACAGAACTGTTCTGGACTCCTAGGCACCCCTAAATTATACTATGGTATGGCAGAGGCAATGGCACTGTGGAACTCCATTCATAATGCTTAAAGTCTAGAGAAGGGCACTGGTCTGACTTTCGCACTTTTCACATTAATATCTTTACTAAAGACCCGAATTGGAGTCCTTTAAGGAACAAAGAAAAAAAAACCACCAAACATGGGGGAAAAGGAGGAGAAGGGACTTTAAGAGTGCTTCCCTTTGCTACCTGCTGCATCACAACATGTCCCTGCCAAGTTCTTTCCCACTTCTTACCTTGTCATCTCGTCCTCTAGCTCTGGATTCCCTTTCACGGCTGCCTGAAGACTTCTCCCCCTTGGTCACCACGTGTGCCCTGCCTGCGGGCCCGCGGGGCTGCAGTCCCGGGGAGTCTTTCTTCAAAGATTTTCCATCTCGGTTGGGACGTTTTATCTGAGGTGGAGCCCTAACAATAAGCAACCACAACAAAAACATGCTAAAACCAGCAAAAAAAAAGAGCAACATTAAGAAGGAAGTATTCTAATATTTCAGTAATTGCCTTAGTATATTATTACTAAAGCTGCCTCCTCAAAGGCAAATCATGGATCCCTTACAAGAACCATTATATAGCACATGAGCTAAGCTATAATTCCCTGTATCTGCAAATCCAAAACCATATTTCTGGTTCTGTCTGACACCCAAAGTAAGAAGAAAAAACACAAAAGAAAAAATTAACAACATTATCAGATCCGTACTCCTAATCAGTGTTACAACAAACAAACACTCATGTAACAAAAGAGGAAACAATTTAGTAAAAGTCTTCAAACTGAAGTTTCCTCTGAATCCAAACCAGGAGATTATATTAGGCTACATTCACATGCACGAATTCTATACAAACCGATGACATTCCTGGTAAAATAAAAATTTTAAAAATAGAGAAATAAAAACAAAAAAAAGGTGGCTAAAAGCTTTGACAGGCCCCAAACAAAAGAGCGAGGATTTTAAACCATCTGCCTACCTCTGACTTCATTCCCCTGTGTGAAAATGTCAAAACATAAAAATTGCCTCGAAAGCAAAAGCAAACAGAGCCGAACTACAGCCACCTATATTTGTGTACACCACCCACAATGTCAAAGAGTACTCAGCAGTAGAATGAGAAGAAAGAATTTGGTTTTAAGACAAGGTGTCATTGTCGTTTTTCTCTAGGGATTGAATTTGAAATACAGAACTAAAATAAACAGTCAGGAATGTCACCCATGTTTAATAAGTGTCCAATATTAAATCTTGTACTGATTCTTGCTTTGAGTAACTCAGAATGTGTTAACTCCAAAAACATTCTCCTGGAATATGGCTTAAAAACAGTACATTCTTAAACACACTGCTGGATACAATGGCAACATTTTGCTTTTCATGCATTTTCTTCAAACTTAACAGCATAAAACAGTGGCTAAGTTTCCTTATTTATTTGCACAAGATTTAAATTTCAGCTTAAAAGAAGCAGATGAACTATTGGGGCTTTACCACTAAGGAAAATACAAGAATAAATACATCTTGAACTTTACATAACATTACCATAGAAAATCTGAGTTATTTCTACCACTCACAAAAGTAATCAGCATTAATATTATTTTACATTTACATTCTTAGGGTTTTTTTTTTTTTTTGAAAAGCAAAGATCTTTTTGATAATCATAAAGCACAGAAAGTTATAAATAAACTTGGCATTTCTTTCCATCAGCCAAAATCTCTCATTTTACTTTTCTCCTTTGCTTATGTGAGTATACACACACTAAAATTCTGTGCTCTTATGTTAGAAAAATGTTGGCATGATAAATGTTATTCTTGTCTATAAACTGGATCTGTTTCCAACAAGCCCAGTTAGGTTGAAAATAGGGATTTCAGAAAATGCAGAAGCATCTATTTTAAGGAATCTCTTAGCTAACTGAAGTTACCTTAAATATGGTTATAGAAGAGATATACCATGTGTAGCAGAACATGTTTAGCAATGAAACTAACCAATGGATTAAACACAAGTTGAATTATCTGTAGCTAGGGAGTGATTTCTAACCACCATGTCCTTCAGGATCCTTCAGTTCCAGCTCCTTACAGACTCCTCAGTCATCAATTAATTCTTTTGCTTAAATAAACTGAAATGGAAAAGTTTTCTCCTTGCACAAGAGAACATCACCAAAAGCCCACTTACCTCTGCAGCAGACTCTAGTTCCACGCACTTAGTTACTCCTACCAGAATAAAGGAGTGACTCTCTTTAGAATGTCAGAAATAAATCTGACTGGAGTTTAAATACTTTTTCCCAATGAATTAGATTTACTCTTTATTACAAGTGATTAAATTAAATGCAGTAAATGTGTAAATTAACTGTGATTTTCATGTTACAAAAACATTCAAAAACAAATATAAAATTAGAGTGACCCAACTTTACTCCACCCACTCTACTTGAGCCTCTCCTTACCTGTGTTCAGCTGGAACAGGAGGAGGCCAAACAGCTGGATCTCTAAAAGGCTCATCTTGACAGGATACAGAGATATCTGGAGGTCTGTCCATTTTAAAACTCTCTAAAGTGTTGACAATGCTCTTAACTTGTTCATATTCTTCAACTAATTCTTGTCGGACCTTGAGAAATACATATGTTATTTAAAAATCGTTACAATTCACACTTTAAAAAGAACCAAACAAACACAGAAAGTACCTCAAGAACATATGTACCTCAAAGGCAGGGACTCCCAAGCCTTTCTATTCACAAACCCCAGACTGATCAGGCTGATAGTAGACCTTTAACAGCAGCATAAACAATTGAATCTCTGTTGAGTTCATTTTCCTGCTTGTTAATGTCCCAACCAGATATGACTGCTAACGCAGTGATCACTCTTCCGTAACATGTGCTGATGCTTGGATTTATTGTGCTTGTTGATATGTGTGCACACATACTCTCATACTAGTAAAGGTGCTGTTGGCAGATCTATAGTAATTTGCTACTATTCTGGCATAAAAGATCTCTGATTACAGTCTCTGATGTCCTAGGTATAAAACCGGCCAAATCATTAAAATATAATATTACAAAATGAACCCTGTGAGGAGCACAACATGAGAGTGTGTCCAAAGGAGAGCAACTAAGACGGTGAAAGGGCAAGGGCAAGACTTATGAGGAGCAGCTGAGGTCACTTGGCTTGTTTAGCTTGGAAAAGAGAAGCCTGAGGAGTGACCTCACAGTGGTCTACAACTTCCTCAAGGTGGGCAGTGGAGAGGGAGCTGCTGAACTCCTCTCCCTGGGGACCAGAGATAAGACGCAGGAGATGGAATAAAGCTGCATCAGGGCAAGGTCAGATTGGACATTAGGTTCTTCACTGAGAGGGTGGTCAGTCACTGGAACAGGCTCCCCAGTAAAGTAGTCATGGAACCAAGTCTGCCAGAGTTCAAGGAGTGTCTAGACAATGCTCTTAGTCATATGGTTTAGTTTTAGGTAGTGCTGTGAGGAGCAGGGAGTTGGACTCAATGATCCTTATGAGTTCCTTGCAACTTGAGAGTTTCCGTGATTTTATTAATATGTGACTGTCATCAGCAAGATACTGGTATGGACAGAGGGAAAGAGAAGGATAAATCCCCAAGGCCCTGCACAGATCTTGAAACACTGCATTTACTTTACCAGAAGCTTTATGAACACCTGTACAAAAAGAGCCTCAAGTACAGGAAGATCTTGATCATTTCACAGGGCAAAGCAACCTTCTTGCTCATTCCAGATGGCGTAACTATATCTTTCCAAAGACACAAGACATCCAGCTCAGGCAAGATTATTCCTGCCCTGCTTTGCTCTCTTTGCTTTCTCATCACACAATCAGTGGCCACATTTCCCAGTGTGAGAACTTCCAGCTGAGCTGCAAATGTGATTGATTACTAACTTGGTTCCTTCAAACTCTCTTCACACACATCCCTCCTGTCTGAAAATAAATCCAGCCAAACAGCTGCTGTGAGATACAAAGGAATGATACAGCATAAATCCTCCAGGACACCACTCCACAAGAGACAGCCACTTCCTACTCCAGTGCTCCAAGAGTACTGACAGGATTCCTTCTATCAGCCTTCCAACACATGCAGAGAAATTGGTGGAAAACAACTTTCTAGCACTGACAGCCAGCGTGCTGTCATTCACCTCACTGGACCAGTAAGGAGGATGGTATCTGAAAACTGAGGGGAAGTGACCATTTGATGCTTTGGAAGATGAAAACAGACTAACATCTGCCAGCCATCTCTTAGCCAGACCTGAGCAGACCAAACCCTGAAATATACACCCTATTTCTTAGTCAATACTCGGCAAATCAACCAACAAGGAATCCTCAATGTGTGGGCCACAAAGGAAAACCAGCAATAAACTGCTAGAGGCCTTAAAGAAACCAAGTCAGATGAAACAGGTGCAGAAAGACTTTCTTGCAGTTGAGAAACAACCCAGACACGAGCCAAAAATGGCTGTGCCATAATTATGAAGTTGACTGAGCAGTGTCTTTGAGTGTTTAGTGCTACTCTGAAGCAACCTAGGAAGGCTGCAAACAGAAAAATCACTGGTTTAGACTCACCCAGTCTCTTTGCCCCCCACCACACACACTCTTATGTGCCAGAACCCTCAGGAGGCTCCAGCTCAGGTTTTAGAGAGTCTGAAGAAAGCTTTTAGGTTATTTATGTTTAAGCAGTTTCAAGAGATAGTGTGGGCCAAGTTAGCAGCTCACCACTGCCAAACAGGAAGAACTCCCTTCACTTCTCCCCAGCCACACTCTGCCACTGCTCTTCTGGATTCAATTCTGGCATCTCAATACAGTAAGATAGGTTGGTAAAATGGCAAAAAAATTGGGCTAGGAGGGTACAAGGAAAATAAAAGACACTTCTGCTGGGTTAGCAAGCTGCACATGCACACCATCCTGTGATCAGGTGAATCCCACGAAAAAAAATGACAGGGGGCAGAGGAGGGAGAGAAGCTGGTGCAGATGGAGGGAAGACAAGGTAGGGAAGAACTTGGCCTCTCTAGGCATGGCAGGATGTTAGCTGGATTCAGCTACCATGTGAAGCTGCCTAGTTCCCAGAGCAGCTCTGGTACAGCAGCCACCCCTACCAGCCACATCACCTCCTCCACAGAAGCAGCATCGTGGGCACTGGGTGACGTTGGAAGGCCCAATAAAAAGCCTTTCAGCCCACGGGATGGCCCCACAGCTTTGCTTTGACATGCCAACCCCAAGAATTTCCAGTAACCAAGCAGAAAACACATCCTACTATATGGGTACAAAACACAGTGAACAAGAATTCAGCTCATTCTTTCTTAGTGGTTGTCAGAGACTGAAACATTATCGTTTTCATGAAGGACTTCCAAAACTGTATTACAAAAGCTGCAGAGAAGACCATCACACCCTGAATGGGGCTCTGAGAGGACCTACACCATTCCCTGATGAAGATAAGGTAAAGGGCTGGGGACATTCACAAAGCACAAGCCTTCGGGGTGGAGACCACAGCCCCAGGGCTATCAGCTGCCAGGCTAGAACAGACCCCCGAACCAAAGGGTGGGGGGAGAGAGGCATTGGGTGTGTGTTGGAAAGGCCTCTGGTGAGAGGCGCAGTGACCGCCCATCCTCCGATGTGCAGAGGAGCCCAGCTGAGGGGCCCTTCACCCGGGGAAAAGCTTATCCACAGCAGAAGAGGGTGACATGCCCCATCAAGGGCCACCCCGCAAGGGATCCCCAGACCCTGCACCAGAGCACTGCAGCATGATGCAACAGCCCCTCAGTGTTGCAAGGGACAGTGTCAAACTGCAAGGGAGGCACGTGGGCGTTCCCACCTGTCCAAAGCGTATATTTACCCATGGGATTTTATACTCTTTGGCGTGTGGCGGCATGTGGCGCGGCATGGCCAGCATGGCAGCGGTGACAGGGGACCCTCACCACCAAGATGACCAGATGGAGGGGAGCAACGAGACATCGTTGGAACCCTCGGATGGGTGATATGCTTCCACCTAACCCCTGTCGCTCTCCCCCTGTCCCCTCACCCCCCACGCACACTTCTTTCTTTATCTCTTTCTTTCTTTCTTTCTCTTTCTTTCTTTCTTTCTTTCTTTCTTTCTTTCTTTCTTTCTTTCTTTCTTTCTCTTGGCCTCTTTTACTATTAAATAAAAATACATCAATTTGTTGGCACCAACATCTAACCTCATTTGGTTTTAATCTCGTTTTTTGCGCATATTTTGAACGTTCTAAGTTCTTTCCGGTTTATGCCCAGAGACTTAGTTTTCTTTAGTTTTCTGGGTTTAAACCGGATTATAACAGAGGTACTTACAAAATCCATTCCAGGGAGTATCTCTGTATTTCATAAATTGCCAACTGTTGTACCTTTTCCATCACCAGCTTTTATTTGCTATGCTAGAGCTTGTACTTCTATACCCATTGCAATAAGTATGGGTATTTGTACCTTGGTAAATACAAATAATGTGTGGGGTTTTTTTCTTTATTCTGTCATGCTGAAGAAAAACTGATCAAGTTTATCTAAAAGTGTTTTCCAAACCTGAAATTACTTCCTGCAATTAGTGTTAGTTATTCAACAAGCTCCATTTTTAAAAAAGTGAAAGTAACAAGTCCCTAAACCATATCCAAAACAGATGCCGTTCAACCCTGTCTGATTCCATGGAGTGAAGGTATAGCTCCTACAATGACATCTATTTATGAGTTACCCACAAAATGTTTCCTAATTAATCACCAAGTAACCTACTAAATGTTAATGAAACTGCATGAAGCAAAAACAACAAAAGCATAGATTGACCGCAATGTGTTTGAAACAATGAAAAGAAGAATGCACCCTTCATTCTTTAAGCAGGAATACAGTGCACCTAATCACCTGCACCAGTGACCATAGTCGGTCAGGGTGCCTTGGTGGCTGCTCCAAGCGCTCGGGGAACCATTGAGCTCCTGCCTGAGCTCCAGCAGAGGCCTCTGTGCTCTCAGCTCTTGTGCAACACAGAGCACATGGTTCTAACATGCAGCAGGTTTTGCTCGACAGCCGCTGGCCTTGTCGTAAGCCAGTACTATCTCCCGGGGGCACGTTCTCCTGTTATTCTGCAGCTGCTGAACTGTCACCGAAGCAGCTCTTTCCTACAAGCCAGCTGTCTAGTAAAAACACTGCATCAGCCAAGAAACTCTCACAGAATAAACAGGGAGAATGTCAACACAAGTAAAGTTCACAGTAGCGGTCATGAGACTAAACCTACCTTTTAGTTTTGGTAAGGATAAGTTGCTTCTGATTTTGAATCTTTCCACTCCCAGCCTGCATTTACATGAATGAATATGCCCACCTGTCAGCCAAACCTCAAAGCACAATAAAGTAACTTTTTCAAATGAGCTCAGGAGGCCTAGGAGTGAAGACAAGAATGGAGTTACACTCAGCCAACGCAAGAGCAAGCTGGGAACGCCCTGGATGCAAAGCAAGGATGGGTCTCAAGGGCAGGTCACCCTTGATATCCCCAAGACAAGCCAGTCAAGAGATGATCAATGGCTGTGAATTTTCCATGAAGTCAGAGGAATTCTTATGCTGTCATGTCTCTGCTTTGGTGGATCCTCAGCATGCATCTTTTGCCCTGTTTTAAGTTCTGCAGAGTGTGCCAGACTAGTAACAAAATCCCTCTTCCCTGGTCAGCACTGATTTTGAATTCCCAGAGGCAGTATTGCATCAAGTGTAACTGAGCCAGTCAGCTGTTCCCAGGGGAGAAGACATTAACATGTTCATATTCCTCCTCATCCTAACTATTGGCATCAAGCAAGAGGAATCCTCGTAATCAAGATGCCCAGTAGCAAAGCTGAAGCTGTCTGTGTGACATGAAATACAGCCCAACAAATACTTGCACAGAACATCATTCTGTCCAGACCAACCTGTAGAAATTTGAAAACAATGACACCTACACAAAGAGCGATAGATCAAGAGCATTTGGGAATCTGACCCAAAATCCCAACTACTTCTGGTTCACTCTTGCTTCTACATTGCTCAATAAACTGCTGGAAAAACCAAGGCAACAAAACAGATCCACCAGGCATGAGGTACCTATTAAGGATGGAGTGCCCACTGTTGAGAAGAGACCAAATAGAAAGAACAATGGTGCATGTAAGAGATGTGAGTTGGTCAGCTGCACAGCCACAGGTGGAACTACTCTTTGAGATGTTCCTCAAGTGAACATTTTTGTTTTACAAGGGAACATGTCCACAAACACACAAAACTTAGTTTGTGTCCTGCCCCAGAAGTACCAGCAGGACAAATACTCTGTTAGTGAGCTGCACACAAACATACAGAAAGGAAGGGGATGCTTCATACTGACACTCAGCATCCCAGGAATCCTTCAGAAGTTTCAAGGTTGGGAATGTGTATGCAGACAGTACCTCCCAGCGGATAACTGGTTTAAGCAACAATCTTCTCCTCTGAGCACTTACCTACATGGACATTCAAGAGTAAAAGCTCTACCCACAGAGTGTTAGTGATTGCTAAACTCCACCTCCAAAAGGTACCCGTGGTATTATCCTCTCCAGATTCCTCAGATGATGGAGAAGCTGAAGAACCTGAAGAACAGTCTAGTTCCATATGCTAGAGGAGACAGAATTTCAGGTAAAAATCATCTGCATTAATCCCCTTAACCATGACCTAAGGGTTGTTTTGCTTCTCAAGCCACTTGCAAGAACCACACTGGTATGGGAATCTTTTGCTTCTGCACATTACTGGTACCAAGTGGGCTGGACCTGAATTTTGCTAAACTTACATAATATGTATAGCATAACTCTTTAATGAGAAAGATCTAAAATTAATATTGAGATATTACTTTAATATTGTGAATGAATGGTACTTGTGATCCAACTTCTCGGTTAAATTTTTTTCAGAACAGGTTGTCTTTCAAGACAGCTCCTTGACTATGACTGACAGTTTGAATGTAGCTGCTGTTGGAGCTGGAAAGCAGTGCTAACATCCACATCATCAGACTCCCTCTCAGTCTGTCTCAAGGAGTGAGAAAGCACAGCAATTATTTATAAAGAGTGGGTAAGAAAGCAGGTCTATCTCTATAGGTCTCACCAAAACATTCAGGTTCTGGTATGGAAAAACTACCAGTTCCAGGGCTGCATTGTTTGCTCTTGGGCTATATAATTTTGTTCCCATAAACAAATGAGAAGGCAAACAACCTAGGGATGAAGCCCTTCATTATTTTTTTTTCAGTCACACTTCTTACTTTTTCATGTTTGTCTCTGAGCCAAGACTGGCATCAGTAACAGCAAAGCAATATTCTGACAAAGCTCATCTGCCACTACTGTATTGGGAAGTTTCAGAATTAACATGAGTGTACAGTGTGACAGACCTACCCCATCTGCTGCAGATCTTACTTGGGACAGATCTCTAAAGCATTTATGTGACATGGTCAGAGGCTGTTCTTCTTTTGCCTAAAGGGGATAATTTCTGAGAAGGTGCCAACTTCAGATCGTCTGCTAGAGAGCCAGTTGCCTTCCCCAGGGAATAAATCCTGGAAACTGTGTTAATGGTCTTTTTGTACATGAGGTTTGTCTCCAATGTGCAGCACACATTCCACAGTGCACAGGCTCCTTTGAAGCAGTTCAAACAACACGCAATAACACGAGACTTGAGTGACCTTCACAACACAAGAGCTGTTAAAAGTTTATTGGAAGAATCAACGTCATCAGAGGAAACACTTAATACTAGATGTGAATACAATGCAGTGGTTCAGCTGCAGAATGAGGAAATCCTCATGCTCTTCCTTCACATCAGCTACAAGTTTGGCAGGAACTAAGGACATGCACTAGGCATGAACACCTTGTATCAGCATGTCCTGGTGTAGGAAAAAGCTTGAATACAAGTACTTGAATGTGAATATCTCCTATATAGCATCCAGCTACTACATTACCAGGAAAACCCTCTGCTGGATGTACATGCACCTGCTTTGCAGACAAGCTCTTCATAAACAGACTTCTACAGTTCTATGATAAACACTTATGAATAGTACTGTTATTACAAAGTGATGGTTAACAGTATTGTACTTATCAGTACACAAAACACTCTATGTTAGTGTCAGAAGTTTCAAACACAAACCCATGAACAAATCATCTGCTGCATTAAAAAGGAAAATTTGCTTCTGTTTTTAAGTGATATCATTTAAACATATGATATTTAGAAAAGCTCTTACTGAAATCATCTCTTTAGCTACCTACTGCAAAATTATATCTTTTATAGGAGCTATGCTATTCTTTCAAAACATAGTATTTATGCAACACAAATTCTTTATTCTAGAAAACATCTTTATGTGGTTTTCCTCCTTTTGTATGTTTATGAAATACGTTTTGTACCATGAAAAATGGGACCAAAAAATAAAAGAAAGACTTAAATATTGAAAGTAATAAATAGGTGTCCTTGGGTGTTCTTACATTTCACCTGCAGGTTACTTCCATGGCTTCAACAGTATTCTGTCTAGCAAGGAGATGGGTAAGACTTGGGCTAAGAGTATGACCTGCACTTTTAGAAACCTGATCCAAATCTGCACACTATAGTCATATAGTTAGCCGCTACTCAGATAACCATTCTAATGATGCTAACCCACCCACTCACAGTTTAGTTTACCAGACATTAGCCGGCCAAAAGATACAAGGGGAAAAGGAAGTCCTAAGTTTTTCAAAAGTATGCAATCACAGTCAGTATGCACACACAAACAGACCAGGAATTAAACAGACATCCTAAGTGAAAACAACAAAAGAATTGATTCAGTTAGAACAATAGAATTCCTTCTGAACACACCACAAAAATTATTTTCCCATGAATATCAACAAAATATTGTACAACAAATGTTGCAAACGTCACTGAAATGTAAGTCCTCTACATCTTCTAAGGTTTGGGAAGTATAGTGTGGTTTTCAAATATCAAGTAATAGAAGATGGGCAGTATTATTTCACCCTACCTGTTGCCATTTGCCCTTAATTGCTGGATCTCTGATTGACAGGCAATGTCTCTGGATTTGCTGGATGACACCCTGGTAATATACCATAGAAGAGTCATAATTCCCAAGGAGTGCATATTCTCTTCCTTTTTTGGCATTATCACAAATCTCTGCTAAATTCATCTTCACTCAGAAATCTAAAAGAGAACATAATCACCAGAAAAATGAATTTTACATGCTGTAGAATAATTCAGGCAGTGACACGTTAGTTTTGTTATTTCTCTCATAGCTGAATTGTGTCTTTCCAACACTGTTCCCATCCAGTCCTGCTCTTCTACAACCATTTATGTGTGGAGTATCTCTTTACTAGCCAAAGGTTTCAGATCATGAATAGTAACTCTTTTATAGTGATAAAAAACACAACTTCTTTGCTGCATTTCGCCCCAATCCTGTTAAATTAATGCAAGAAAATTAAATGCCCTGCCCACATTGAACCTAACAAACTAAACTTTAATTCATAGAGTACCACAATATATTAGCAGCCATCAGCCATGAATCACAAATCACACGAGGCATTAAATTGCTTTTTATACTGTTGTATTACATACGTGCCTAAATGTGCCAACCAGCATCAGAGATGTCTGCACTTCACACTTTCAAGAGCCCTCACCCTAATGAGATTATGATATGGTTGAATGACTGCTCTACTATAGACGAAGTTGAGAGCCTCATTCTGTTTAAATATTCTTTCAAAGTACTCCAACATCCACATGCTGACTTGAATTTTTTCATTAAATTTAACATGTCACTTTGGGATTTATGGCAGAGTTAGCAATCCAAATTTAACATTCCTTAGAACAGTGATTCCCAAAGTACAACCTTCTCCTAGTCCTCAAATTGCAGCACGACTTTAAGGCAAACTCATAGTCCAGCTTTTCCCAGTAACCATTCAAGAAAGCAATAACCCAGACATTCAGAGTAAGGCTGTGTTGTACAGCTAGGTTTGTATTTAAGGTTCAAGACTGAAGCAGTGCCTGCCCTTTTATCTGAATCTCATGTGACCCAAAGTTTAGGTCTTCATCACACAAAAAGAGCTTTGGTTCCTCTCCCTTGTTCTCTGACTCAGTATGTGTAGGGTCCCTGACATTCATCCAGATATAAACCTCTGGAAATGAAAAATAAAAAACTGCAATTCATAGCTACACAATGCAGAGTTGCACTGACCAAGAGGGAGGAGCTCAGCTCTGGAGGGTGGTCCACTAGCTGCATCAAGGGTTCGGCAAGACCAAGAAGGTGAAGAAGAAACCAGGAAGGAGGGATATAAACACAGTTCAGGCTGCACAGCTGTAAATAGCCTGTGGTACAGGGGTGCACACAGAAGGAACAGGTGGCAGCAGACAGAAAACAACAGAGAGAAGCAACATTTTACATCCTAGTGGGTTATAAAAATGTTAGTAGGTTTTAGAAACAGACAAGACAAGAGCAAGATGGCATTAAGGAGGATGTGATGTGTCTTATGCCTTTATATTCCCTTGTGCTTAGCAAAATTCAAACCCCTGACAATTTAAAGAGATATCCACATGACATTCATTCTGCCCTGAGCAAACCTCCCAAAGGTGCCAAATTGATGGTCCTAACTGCTGTCTGCAGCTGCACACCAGGTCTGCTCCACCACGTCATCACTCCTGCTCCCTGCAACAAAGCCATGGAAACCTGCCACCCTCACTTAAACCCAGAGGTCACACAGCTTGCATGTGGTTGAAGACTTTGATGGCAAGAACATGCTGCTACCCCGCAGCTGACACTCTACCAAGCACAGCGGGGCATACTGGGGCTTGTCCTCATGCTGTGCTGCACATTTCAGCTTGCACATCATTCCCACTAGCTGTTGTAAACTTCTGGGCAGGAGAAAATCTAAGGTGGAAAGGCTACCAACCCTAACTTTGTTTCCTGACACAAGCAGGATACATCGTTACTGAGATCTAGATCTGAGGCAACTAAGACCATTTAATTTTCAAATACAGAAGATCGTAACTAATAGGGAAAAAAGTGATGTCACTCACATTGCACTGGAAATAGATAAAATTATAGGAACCAAAGATAGGTTATAACCCATTCAGATCTCATGAATCAATTCATAAATGAACAGAACACCATCTGGGGCAGAATCCATCGACCTGTCTTCAAACACATCCAGGTTAGGATCTGCTTCACAACCAGCCTGTCGCCATTAAGAAAAACATTCCTCAAATATCTGGAGGTTTTCCCCATATGTAGTGAAAGAGAGAGAGTAAATAAAACATTTTTAAGGAACTGCTGAATTCAATTCCTATAAATCCATTAAACAGAACACATACTTGCTTTACAACCTCTCGTGCCTCTTTATTACAGCTAGTTCCCACACTCTGGGCATATTTAACTCCCTTTTGCCTTAAGAGGGCTGGTACTCACATCCAACTCCCCTTAATTCCAGAGGAGTCCCGCTCAACAGAGGAGACAACCTCCTCATCTCTGTCTGTGGTGGAAGCTGGGTCAATCCACAGCCAGGAGGCAAGCCATAGGAGCCATGCAAACATGTGCCCACTTCAGGACAGTGGTTAGACAAGGAAGCTGAGAAGCAGGACGCAGAAAAATTTACATGGTTTTAAAATCACATGAGCAAATCAAACAAGACTGTCCCATTCCCTCCAGCTACCAAGAGTTTGGGGGCTTCTAGCCTCATGCTGGTGATGCCAAAGCTTAAGCATGAGCTTGATGCCTGGTGTGTCACACTGGAGATCTTATAAAACACTGACAGGCATTGAAACCTGGAGCATGGAAGGAGGCTGGTGGATGTACACCTGTGTGCCTACTGAGCGGCCACTGCCTCCAGAGCTAAGCTGACAAAAACCCCTGGATCTTTCTCATGGATTCAGGCACTTCACTTTATTTATCACCTACCCTAGACACCAAAGCAGGTCATACAGCTTGAAAAAGTGAATGTAACATCACCTATTTACCTGAGCCATATTTGAAACAGCAGCTGTAGGCCTCAGTCCTAAACCAGTGCTTTCCCGGAATCTCAGGCAGTTCTCTGAGATTCTACTGCTCCTTTAAAACTAATGCTAAAAGTGGTTTAAACAAACTACAAGCCTCTTATGCACACCAGTGATGGTAATGTTACTTCAGAATAACCAAAGCAAATCAAAACAAATAAGTCCAAAATCAAGGGAAAATTATTTTTAGGAAGGAATTCTTTCCTGTGTTGTTTTCTGGACATCCCATTCTTCAGTGTCAGGGATGGGGAGGGAGGGAGAAGTAACTTAAACTAGGTGAGGGCTTTTTCGTGTTATGTACTCACTCTTTATTATCTGTTCTACATTGTATTATAGAGTTCATACAAGATCAGAGACGTCCAAGGAACCAGAAATACAGAAATCATAAATAGAGCATTTTGTTGTTTGTTACTTGAGGTTTTGTTTAGATATTTAATTTTCCTACCATACCACAGCCACAACTTTTAAGTAAATATACAGCCAAGGACAACTGCTGTCAAGTACATTTAGAACAACTTACACATTACTTGTGACACCAGCTTTTCATTCTATCATTGTATGGTTCTCTCCTGCACTAGACCGTAACAGCTCCACTGCACGTCAAGATATCCTTGGAGATTCCTTAGTTCACGGATCATTGACAAGAAGAGACATTACAGACATTCATGTCGGCATAGCTGCCACACATGGGGTCTTAAGCCCACTTGTTAAAAACCCTGCAGCAGCCAGGCTAAAAGGTCACAGGGGATATTAATCTCTATTCTTCGGAGCATAAGCTGAGCTGATCCCTATCTGGGGTCGGAAAAGAATTTTTCTCCCAGAACTAAAGCAATGCACAATTGAGCAAGACCCGAAAGACAGTCTCTACTTTAACATTAAAGCATTATACACACAAAACGTATCCATGGGCAGATACAGTGACTGTGTGAATGACAGGCAAAGAGGGACAGCTTGCTTAGCATGCTATTTCAAACTTGTGTGCAACACCAGTGGGAACGGATATAGGACTGACTCCCTCCAAACCCATCTCTCTCAGCATTAACTCACCATAGTGTTACCAGAGGCAGCAACCACCCTCCACTATAGAGGGAGTCTGCAGCAGGGCTTTCCCTCTTGCTTGATCCCGAACATTCACTCTGCAGTGTCAAAATGGAAGGCATCTGCTATCTTTACATGTCTGTTTTATGTATGTGTTTTGACACAACCAGTGACACAACTGCATCCCACTTTCTCCCTTGGCTCTTGCACAGGATGGATGACTCTCATTAAATGAGCTATTACACACTTTTGCTTTATTCTCATTGTTTCAATAGTCACATCAAGCCTTATTTAATACCTGCTAATCAGACTTTTCTCCAAATCAGCTGTTAACCCCTCACTGAGAGGGCTATACCATACCTGGATTTTTCTGGACATGTGTCTCTCTCTGATCAAAATTTTACCCAGGCAAAACAAAAACATTCCACAGCTCCCTGAGATTGCTGGACATATGTTCTCACATCATAGCAGGACTGCAGTACTGCTGACTGGACAGCTGAACATCTGGAAAGGCCTGGACATATGCTGATGAAGATTGGCTACCAATTCTCTTCCTCATTTTCTGTAAATCAGCCGCGCATGATGTTGGGCATCCCGAAATGCAATGTAAGAGTTACAACTAATGTCACAAGACAGAGAGTCACACTGTTAGGCACCATCTTCTGAATACAGTGCTTATGACTGAGGTATGACTGTACATTTTCCACTTCTACAGGGCAGAGACAGGATGACTTTCCGTCACTGCAGAACAGTCCCAGAACAGGTCAATTACCACACAGAGCAAAGCAGGGAAGAGAATTCCAGTGTTAAGAGGTATTGATTTTTGGATTTATCCACTTTTCATGTGCACCTATTGCCATTATCAGAGTCTAAGCAATAAAATGAAGTTGTTCTTTCCTCAAATTCCTCTTACTGCTTGGAAGCTTTTTGTTACAGTCAATTGAAACCTTCCCTTCCTAGGTTAAGGCCATACTGGTTTTGTAAGTCAGCTTTGACCAGTTTCAAACAGCTCTCTCTCCCTCAATTATGTCTTCACTTAAAATAGCACAATGATCTGATTTTCAGCCTTCTCTTTACACGTAAAAGTTGTTAAAATAGAGACATGTAACAATATGACAATGCTTTACATGAGAAAGCATAAACAGCAACACTAACTGGAACACTGTCAAAGGAACAAAAATGAGTTTTTCCCCACATGACATGTGATTCCTACTAGAAGCCTACAGAATTCTATTTCTGACTGAAATACAGACTATATATTTTTTTATGTGCTTGATACATTTTATTTGATTTTTAAGAATAAGTTATTAAAAATGCAGTAATGAAAAGAAACTAAATAAGTCTTTCCTGCCTTATTATAAAGATTATCTCTTTTGTTTTGGTGTTGGGTGCAGAACAACTGATCTTCATTTCTAATAATTAACTGTCCCTGTTCAGAAGCAATTGCTGATGCTGCAGACAGTTATCAGGCATTACGTTTGCATGACAAAAACAACATTTTAACCGATCATTGTCAGATAAAATACAAACAAACAAAAGGCTTGCCAAGTCCCATAGCCAAATCCATCTTTCCCTGTTAATATGGCTTTGTTTAAACATGCAGCTGTCGTCCCATGGACTGGTGTGGAAACTAACGATCATGACCTCATAGGATCACAACTCCTGTTGAAAACATATCTGTAAGTAAGGACATGGCTCAGTTCCAGCAGATTTGAATTTAAACTACATATAAATGAATCAAAGATGAGAAATGTGCTATGCCAATGCTGTTTTTTCCTTTTGCTGCGTGCATTAGCAGTGACACAACTGGCTACAATGGCAGCAGCAGTGCTGGGGTTGCAGCAGGTTATGTCATTCTTCAAAGCAGCACAGACACCAGATAAAACATACACACACATATACTGTGGCCCAGGAAACCCAGCACCAAGGGATCTCTCAATTCAGCCAACTGCTTTCTGCTAACTGGTTTTTGGCTTCTTTGCACAGAAACACTGTTTTGCAATAGCAGACACGGAGTTAAAGGGGAAATGTGTATGGAAGTGGGAAGGAGAAGAAGCATGCATGCAGGCCTCAAACTATTTTTATGTGCATTCTTTCGAGACGTAACTTGAAACGGAGAGTTACTTTGAATGCAAGTGAAAAAAATCTTCTAATGAAGTAAGGACATTCACCACAAGTTAAAAGTAAACACAAGAAAAAACGAAATAGGTGGTCAGTGTTTTAATTAAAGATTAATTTAGAGATTTAAATTAGAGATTTCATTAGTTTGGTGAACCAAACAGAAAGCATCCTGGAGAATGAAATGGCCATTTACGGAGCCTTTGAAGTACAGTTTTCTGAAGAAGTAGAAAGGAGAATCAGAGACGGCTGTGCTATTCTTAAAACTGACTGTGAACCGTATCCTTCTCCAGGCACCTCATACACCAGCTTCAGACACATCCATATGGTCACATCACCATTATTTGGGGTAATGAGGTGTTCATCAGCAAGGCCGGGTAACGAAAAGAGCTAAAACAAATGCTGTGGGGCACTCTGGGGAGTGTAATTCCATAAAGACACAGGTCAGGCAGTGAGAGGCCTGCCAGCTTCTGTTCCATCTTAGCCCTGCTGGACCCAGGCTGGCTCCACACGTCTCTCTCCTCTCCAGCACAGCCTCCAGGGCTTCTGGCATTAGCATCAAATCAAACCCAAGCTCATGTTCAGCTGGGACCAGCCCTGAGGTGGATCACTCAACCCCTCCTCTGACAGTACGCAGGGCCCAGATACCTGAAGGATTCTGCAGGGCCTGTCTGGAGCTCAACAAAGTGGAACCCGACCCAACTCAATAATGCCTCTGGTCCTTTGTGGAGCCACCTGCTTCTCTGCATATCATGTGTGTAAGCACTTCTGGTGGAGCAAACATGCCACCAAAGACTCCCAAGATGGGTCTGCGCAGAGCCAGCTCGGGTTCAGAGTGTTTCTTAGGTTGGGCTCTGTGCCAAGAAAGGCAGTGAAACTGCTCCTGCAGTGGCCCTGGATACAGCACACTCACATTCCCCCAGTGCTGCAGCCCATAAGCCCTTACCAGACCACAGTCAGCTCCACAAAGACTCAGTGCTGCTGCTGCTACATTCCCAGCTCAGCCAATCTGCAACCCAGATAAGCTTCCCGTGAACAATTGCAGGTTCAATACACTCACACGTGTGTTTATAACCCCGACCCATAAGGTCAGAATTTTGGGCTGAATACTTTTCCACCTTTCAAACCCCACTCTGAATTTCAGAGAATTGGCTCTTTAGGACTAAATAGACCTTAGTTCTTAGAGCTTAGTCCTTAGAGCTTCTACTTAATTAGAATAGAATATATTTTTTAAAATATACCTTTATATGCATATTGCTGTTAGTGCTACAGACATCAACTCTTCAGATTTCTCAGCTCATCCCCAGAAGAATCGGCTTTTTTTTTTTTAATTAATTATGCAGAAAACCAGATAAAGGCCTATTATTGTTTTCTTGTCTTCCCTTTACTTTTCTGTCTTTTGACTGGGATTTGGTCAGGGTAGGATCCATTTCTCCACATTACCTGCTCAAAAGCCCAAGCACTCTGGAAGCACACTGCAGCTGCAATGCTCACTTCTGCAGTCTGGCAAGTACCAGGAGCTGCAAGAAGCTGAAGCCCGTCTAGGATATAGCTGACATAGGGGTGGGGGGGAAAGAAGGAAAAAGAAACTGCTCAACAATCTGCAACTGCAATAAAAATGAAGCATTCATGGGAAAGAAACCCATCTCTGTGAAATGTGAAACCGTAGTAGGAATGCACATTCAATATTCATAAACAAGGGAGTACTAATGCACTGATACTTTTAAGATACAGATTTTCAGGAAGAAAAAATGACACCCCCTTATACACGAATCATAAACACGTGTATTTTAAGTATGATATGCAGAGAAACTGTAATTTTTTCCCCCCTCGTGGCTGTTAGAGAATACAAGATAAAGAATAACACTAGAACTGTCAGCAGAGGAAATGGAGAGAGAAAAGAGACAAATGCCAATACTGACATCACAACATAAAATTTGTGGTAAAAAACAGAAGTGTAGGAGAATAATTTTTTAAAAGTAACACTGTGTCCAGACCACCTAGTGCAACAAGCTCAACAGAGCCTAAGCGTGGTAGGAGACGTGAAACTGGAAACCATCATTTCAAACTGGTTGGGGAAACTTTCCAGGGCTCCTTCTGACCATTGCCTCCTTCGTACCCATTCCCAGCCTCCGGTCCGCTCTGCCTTCTGCACAGCCCTCTCCGTCCATCTGCTCCATCACTCCTCCTCCACCACATCTCTCCCCTTCCATCCATCCACCTATGTTCCCATGTACCCCTTTCCTTGTATTCTTTCTCTCCCCCACTAGCATCCAGACGCCCCCCAACCCATCCTCCCCTCACCGCAGACACCCACCCGTGTTTCTCCCACACCCACCCCCC